>PVIW01009189.1:0-21854 GCA_004026585.1 Noctilio leporinus
GGGGGGGGGGGGGGGGGGGACAGAGGGGAGCAGAAGGGGGATGGATGTAATACAACAACTATAACATTTATAAATAAATAAATAAATAAAATGAAGAAACAGAGAAAGCCAAAGAGGAATACGGACACAAAGGGAGAAAATGGCAATGAATAAGTATCAGTCAATAATAACCTTAAATGTAAATGGATTAAATGTGCCAATCAAAATATATAGGGTAGCTGAATGGATAAGACAACATGACCCACATATATGCTGTCTTCAATAGATGCACCTAAGAACAAAACATCGACACAGATTGAGAGTGAAGGGATGGAAAATATATATAAAGCAAATGGACACGAAAAGAAAGCTGGAGTAGCAATACTGTTTTCAGACAAAATAGATTTTATAATGAAGACCATAAAAAGGGACAACAATGGACATTTCATAATACTTAAGGGAACAATCCACCAGGAAGAAATAACTCTTGTAAACATATATGCACCCAACATAGGAACTCCAAAATATATAAGGAAAATCTTGGAAGACTTTAAGAAAGACGTAGACAGCAACACACTAATAGTAGGGGATTTTAATACCCTACTATCAACAATGGACAGATCTTCCAAACAAAAAATCACCAAAGATGTTGTGGCATTGAACAACACTCTAGAGAAAATGGACCTAACTGATGTATACAGAGTCTTTTACCCCAAAGAAACAAAATACACATTCTTCTCAAATGCACATGGATCATTCTCCAAGATAGACCACATGGTATGTCACAAGACAAGCCTCCACAAATACAGGAAAATTGGAATCATACAAAGTATCTTCTCAGATCACAATGGCTTGAAACTAGAAACCAATCTCAAGGAAAAAAAAAACTTCTCTAACTCATGGAGAGTGAATAACATGCTTTTAAGAAATGAATGGGTTAACAGTGAGATCAAAGATGAAATCAAAAAGTTCCTGGAAACAAATGACAATGAACACACAACAGCCCAAAACCTATGGGATACAGCAAAGGAAGTTCTCAGGGGGAAATTTATAGCAATACAGGCCTTCCTAAAAAGGTCACAAGAAGTTTATAAAAACAACCTAAGCTCAAAGCTGCAAGAACTAGAGAAGCAAAAACAAACAAAGCCCAGAGCAAGTAGAAGGAAGGAAATCATCAAGATCAGAGCAGAACTAAATAACTCAGAGATTCAAACTACAATTGGAAGAATCAACAGGTCCAGGAGCTGGTTCTTTGAAAAAATAAACAAAATTGACAAACCTTTATCCAGACTCATCAAGAAAAAGAGAGAGAGGACCCAAATAAACAGAATCAGAACTGAAAGAGGGGAAATCACAACTGATACCTCAGAAATACAAAAGATTGTAAGAAATTACTACAAACAACAATATGACAACAAATATGATGATCTGGATGAAATGGACACATTTCTGGAAAGGTATAATCTACCAAAACTGAAACCAGAAGAAGCAGAAAGCCTGAATAGGCCAATAACAACTAATGAAATAAAAAAAGTAATCCAAAATCTCCCAAAGCACAAAAGCCCTGGACCAGATGGCTACACAGGTGAATTTTACCAAACATTTAAAGAAGAACTAAATCCTATCCTTCTCAACCTATACCAAAAAATACAGGAAGAGGGGAGACTCCCAAACTCTTTCTATGAGGCCAATATTATTTTAATCCCAAAACCAGGGCAAGACACAACTAAGAAAGAAAGCTACAGGCCAATATCTCTGATGAACATAGATGCTAAAATTCTCAACTAAATATTGGCCAACTGGATTCAGCAGTGTCTTACAAAGATCATACACCATGATCAAGTGGGTTTCATCCCAGGGATGCAAGGATGGTACAACATTCATAAATCAATAAATGTAATACACCACATCAACAAATTGAAAGATAAAAACCATATGATCATAATAATAGATGCTGAAAAAGCATTTGATAAAGTACAGCAACCATGTATGATAAAAACCCTCGGCAAAATGGGAATAGAGGGAGCATACCTCAACATCATAAAGGCCATCTATGAGAAACCTGAAGCCAACATCATACTTAATGGACAAAAACTGAAAGCTTTCCCCCTAAGATCAGGAACAAGACAAGGCTGCCCACTTCCTCCACTTCTATTCAACATTGTCTTGGAAGTTCTAGCTATAGCCATCAGAGAAGAAAAAGGAATCGAAGATATCCAAATTGGAATGGAGGAAGTCAAACTGTCATTATTTGCAGATGATATGATAGTGTACATACAAAACCCCATAGGCTCCACCAAAAATTTACTCAACCTAATAAGCAAATTTAGCAAAATAGCTGGGTATAAAGTCAATATCCAGAAATCAAAAGCATTTTTGTATACCAATAATGAAACAACAGAAATAGAAGCAAAAAAATAAATCCCATTTACCATAGCAACAAGAAAAATAAAGTACCTTGGAATAAACTTAAGCAAGGATGTAAAAGACCTTTACTCAGAAAACTACAGAACAATGAAGAAAGAAATCAAGGAAGATACAAATAAATGGAAGCATATACCATGTTCATGGATGGGAAGAATTAACATCATTAAAATGTCCATACTACCCAAAGCAATCTACATATTCAATGCAATCCCAATTAAAATACCAATGACAGACTTCACAGAAACAGAAAAAAATACTTCAAAAATTTAGATGGAGCCAAAAACGCCCATGAATAGCCACAGCAATCTTGAGAAAGAACAAGGTAGGAGGAATCACAATACCGGACTTCAAACAATACTATAAGGCTGCTGTCATCAAAACAGCCTGGTACTGGCATAAGAATAGACGTGGAGATCAATGGAACAGCATAGAGAGCCCAGAAATTAACCCAGGACTCTATGGTCAACTCATATTTGACAAAGGGGGAAAGAACATCAAATGGAGCAAAAACAGTCTCTTCAACAAATGGTGTTGGGAGAACTGGACAGCAACATGCAAAAAGATAAAACTAGACCACCAACTTACACCATACACCAAAATAAACTCAAGATGAATAAAGGATTTAAACATAAGCAGTGCCACCATAAAGATCCTAGAGAAAAATATAGGCAGTAAACTTTTGGATATCCTTCGCAGAAATATGTTTACTGATACTTCACCAAGGGCAAAGGAAATCAAAGAACAAATCAACAAATGGGCCTATATCAAATTGAAAAGTTTCTGTTCAGCTCAAGAAAATAGCAGCAAAATTCAAAGGGAACCAACTGTATGGGAAAACATAATTGCCAATGATACCTCAGACAAGGGTGTGATCTCCAAAATATATAAAGAACTAATGCGACTCAACACCAGGGAGACAGATAGCCCAATTAAAAAATGGGCAAAGAACCTGAACAGACAACTCACTGAGGAAGATATACAAAGGGCCCAGAGTCATATGAAAGATTTCTCAACATCCCTAGTCATCAGAGAGATGCAAATTAAAACCACAATAAGATATCCCCTCACACCTGTCAGAATGGCAATCATCAACAAATCAACAAACAAGAAGTGTTGGTGAAGATGTGGGTCAAAGGGAACCCTCATGCACTGTTGGTGGGAATGTAGGCTGGTGCAGCCACTGTGGAAAACAGTATGGGGTTTCCTTGAAAAACTAAAAATGGAACTGCCTTTTGATCCAGCAATTCCACTACTTGGACTATACCCAAGAAATCCTGAAATACCAATTCATAAGAACCTACGTACACCTACGTTCATAGCAGCACTATTTACAATAGCCAAGTGCTGGAAACAGCCTAAGTGCCCATCAGTGGATGATTGGATCAAAAAACTTTGGTACATTTACACAGTGGAATTCTTTATAGCAGAAAGAAAGAAGGAACTCCTACCCTTTGCAACAACATGGATGGAACAGGAGAGTATTATGCTTAGTGAAATAAGCCAGTCAGTGAAGGACAAATATGATATGATCTCACCCATTACAGGACAATAGTGAACAAAACTAACAACAAGCAAAACATTACCAAATAAATGAATATAGTGAATAGTCCTTCAGTTGTTAGGGGAGAAAGGGTTGGGGGGCAGGGGGAGGCAGAGGCAAGGAAGGGGAGTAGCTAAGACAAGGACCTAGTATAAAGGAACCATGGACATGGACAACAGGTGTGATTGACTTTGGGGGTAATGGTGGGTGGGGAGGGGGACAGAGGGGAGCGAAAAGGGGATTCATGTAGTACAACAATAAAATTTTATAAATAAATAAATAAATTAAATTAAATTTAAAAAATAATTTTTAAATAAAAAGCTATTATGAGGGTCACTTAAGATGGATGGGATGTCATAAGCGACTAGATCAGTCAGAAGGTGACACCATATCTAACACACCAGAGGTCCAGAGAGACATTGCTACACTTTACCAGGTCACATAGCTCTAAAAGTTAACCTAGATTTTTAAAAATTCTATTATTTTATTGATGACATACCTTTTCAGTGAATGACCTTTTATTAAAATAAGATAAAACAAAATGGACCACATATTCTATTCTATTTAAGCATCTTTTATAACTTAATTGATAAAAATTGTCATATAAGTGTCATAACTATCTCAACAAAATTTAATTGATTTTAGTGTCAATCAGGAACACATTCCACTTTTTTGTTTGGTTCTAGGTTTTTATTCTTCCTTATAGGGCTAGGAAACGTTTCACCTGACAGATTCTCATTCTACCATAACTTGTGGTGCATTAAAAGTATTTTATGGATTCAACATGAATTGGAAGAAAGAAGAAAAGAGAGTATGTTAGCTTTCTTGAGAAAAAAAAAAAAAAGCAGAATTAATAGGATACACATAAACATAGAAAGCAGGTTATGAGGCCTGTCCTGAAAGTATCGGGCATGAAAACTGTTTTAATTATATTATGCTCAATACTTTTGCAATGGGTTCTGTATTGTAAGAACTAGCTCATGAGGTTATGGAAATTGCCATGTGCAAAGTCTGCAAGACGGGTCAGCAAGATGGAGACCCAGGGAAGAACTTATGTTATAGTTCAAATTCAAAGGCTGCTGGGCTGAATAATTTATCTCTGGCTTAAGGGTGATCAGTCTTTTTAGTCCTTCAACTGATTGGATGAGGTCCACCCTCAATATGGAGAATAATCTCCTTTTCTCAAAGTCCTTTGGTTTAAATGCTAACCTTTTCCAGAAACACTGTCACAGAAACATCCAGAATAATATTCTACCATATAGCTATGCACAATGGCCAGCCAAGTTGATATATAAAAAAAATTAGTCATCATAAAAAAGCAAAGCTCAAAGTGGAAGATAGAGAAAAGGGTGAAGTGTGTCTGTATGGGGAAGTTGTGTCCCAATGCTGAGTGTGGGCTATAGTCCTGCGGGTCCTGAGGACACATTTAAAGCATGGTCGATATGCTAAAATAAATCAGTAAAGCTTAATATTATTTTGTTTTAAATTAGTTTGAAGATTTAGACCAAAGTCAACTTTCTCCATACCTGAATCTCTGTATGCTACAGAAATATACTATTCCTAGACTAATTTTCTACAGCATGTAGAGAAATGACTTTGTTGTGGCTTTTTAGAACACACATACTTTTTTATGTCTCTGCAAAATAAAATATTTTTATTATCTTAACAGGTTATGAAAATCTCCATGGGAAGGATTCACAATGTGATAATGAGCCAGGTCTTGCCCCAGTACCCAGTCATATACATACTAGCATGGCCCATACGGCTTTACAACACTCTTCAAACTATTTTGAGAGCTTCTCTGAACATTAAAATTTGATCATACATTCTTTTATTTTTACACTCAATTTTCTACTTCATCCCCTCACTTTCCACTTCAACTAATACAGCCTGTTAGATGTCCATGTATCTAAAACTTTCCTCCTTTGTCTTTCAAGGCCTTGAGGGATCTCCCATTAAAATTTACCTTAAACCATTACCTTTTCTTCACATCAGGTTGACTGCCTCTGAAGAACTCAAGTTCTTACAAAAAGAAGGGAAGTTCAGGGCTTAGTTTTGTAATTTCTATACTCTAGAGACTTCCTGGAATCAAGGAGCTGACTGACAGGCAAACCAAACACTTATATTTTCACAGAGCCAAGGAAACCATTTGGAATTTTTTCAAAAGAAAATTGGGAAAGTAATTGTTTATGTGGGAAAGTTTCCTATACTCAGATTGACACTTTCTGTTTGTTGGGGTGTCTTAAAGTAGCACATGTGGAAGGTAAAAAATTCTTTTGGAAATAGGAAGTTATTTAAGATAAGAGATTAAATGAAGCCACTTCCCATAGCTTATCAATGTGATTAGAATGATATTTGACCTTTGAAGAGATCAACAGTCCAGTGTTCTTAACTTGCTTTATTTATTTTTTTAACTCAGGAGATTTCACTTTTCTTTGATTCAAGTCTACAGAATAACCAATTAGGAAAGATGAAAGTGAAATTAAAACTGCATAAAGAAGTTTTCACAATGGGCTAAGGAAAAGAAAAGCCTATGAGAATATAGATAACTCTTAGACAGATGAAGAATGAGACGGACTCAATTACTTAAATAACATCTTTCCTAACTGATGAGAAAGGGCATTCTGCCAATTTCTACTTGAAACTTAGGGAACTATGATCTTTCTTATTCAATATAATCATTTTCAAGATTCCTTGATGAGGAGGAAAAGTTTCTGAAAGATTAAAATAAAAATAGAGACCTTTTAAAAATACATAAAAAGTGAGTTGATAGCTGAATTGTTCTTAATCTCTCCTCCTTCATTGTTCAGGAAAGCAGTGATAAAATGTGCATGTGAATAACTATTGGGAAAAATACCAAGATTTGCTATCAAAATCTTGGAATTTAATTAAAAAATTAGTGGACTATAAACTGTCTTGATTGTCCTCTCTTTGATGTCTTACATTTTAGTGTGCCTCCTTTAAGTGGCATTATATGTAAATTATTGAGATTCAGAATATTTTTGCTAAATTCACAAAAAATCAATAAATTCATCAAAGCTCATAACATCGGACACCATATTTGTGGAACCAAGGCCAAATGATGCTCAGGTAAATAAGTTGAAGAAACAAATAACTAAAACTGATAATTTGCCTGCTGACAGATTAGCCCCAGTGCTAAAGTGAGCAGCATATAAGTACAGAGTTATGTTTGCAAGAACTCCAGGGTATTTTTCACATGATTTGATTTGTACAGTCTATAGTAGTCATAGTTTCCTTTGCATTTATTCTGTGGTTTCTTTCATGGATGGTCTGATATTAATAACTACATCATCTTCAGCTTCACTTATCTATAAACTGCTCAACTGTAGAAAAAAGAGGTTCTCTTGATTGCATGAAAAATAGCATCCAGTCCTGTTGGCAAAAAGTAACACAAGATGATATAGAAATGATTTTTGCAAACTTTAATAGACCTTTGTTGCTAATGACCAAATTAATTCAATATTCATTTCTCTTTCCCTCTCTCTCTCTCTCTTTCTCCCTGCCTTCCACTTACGATTCTTAGTGAAGAGCTGGCTCAGTCTTTGACCTTAGTCAGGAAAGAGATCACTTCTCAGTTAATAAATAGCTATTGGTAACAATTTCCATTCATGAAAGAGAAAGTTTTCTTAAACCAATAGCGAAGGGGAAAATGTAACTTAGCATTGCAATTACCTGACTTCTTCGGATGGTCTCTATTTGGCACATATTCAGGTATCACAAATTCTTTTCTAAATGTATAGCTCAGCTTCAATTTTTCTCATTTTATGCAGCTAATATCCTCAACTACTCTTCACTTCCTCTGTCAGTTCCAGAGGGAAAAAAGGGAATTATGTTCAAAAGAAGAGTATTTTTTAAGGAAACTAATCAGTTTGATAGTGAAGAGATTTTAAAGCAAATTTTAAATTGTAGAAAGCAATGAACAAAGAAATCTTTACAAATAGGTAATGTTGTTTTAGAGGGCTTAAATTGAATTAAGAATGTGGGTTAATCCGTAGAGTGCATTAAACAGAGCCAACTCACATGATTTCTAATCTGAGGATAAATTAAAAATAAAAGCTGCAAAACCAATCTTTATTTGTTTGGAGAATTTTAAACTAAGGAGGGACAACTGTAAAAACATCTGCAGTCAGCTGGAACTACATTTCCATCACCACAGGGCAGCTGACATTCATCCAACCATCTCTTCTAGAACAACAGAAAAAAAGATGAGCCTAATCGCTTTAGCCTTGGTTGGTTAAATAGTTAAGTGCAGGGCTGTGTCTTACTGTGTGTAATGGAAAATGAACAATCTTGTGATGGGATTGAAGAACAACATCTTGATAGGACTTCCCTTTCCAACTCTTCCTGGCTGTACAGCATGAAAGAGAGTTGACAAGATAGTTCCACTCTCACTCTTCAGCTTCACAGCAAACAGGAGAGGCTTTTGTGAACTGTACAGAAGAAACTTATTTTTCTAAATGAGAATACTCACTCTTCTGGGAGAAATAAAGCTTCTAGACTGAAGCTGGTTAGTATTTTTTTTTGTATTAAAACTGTAACAAAGTACCATCTCATGAGACAAATTAGCCCCATCATAAGTGTAAAATTGACTGATCATCCTCATTTTGCTAGAAATGAGTCCCTTATTGCCACATTGACCTTTTCTATTCCATTTTTTCTTCCTCATTTTTTCATAGTTGTAGTTATAGTTAGTTGTAGCCATACAGTGCTTCCTTGCAGTTTATCCCTCTTGGTTTTCTAATATGACACCCCTCCATGATTCTTTTCCTAATAAAATTGGCCAATTTTGAAGAGGTAACTATATGTCAAAAGTTTGGGGTAGCTATGAAAATGAGTGCTATAAAAGAAAACCTATTACCTTATGGTATTCATATCCTCAAAAATTTTAACACCCCCTCCCAAGGTATTACTTCAGTTTTTCAAATGCTATTTAAATTATTCCTTTATAAGATGCAGCATTGTATTTATTGTATGTGATTTAGAACTTTCTGCCTTAGTATAATTATTTCACATTAATGCTATTTTTCTTGTTCTTTTTTTTGACTACACTTATTTACATTATTTTACCCTACCAATATCCTCATAAAATGATAAAAAACTATTTATCATTAATTTCAGATAAATATTTCTATCCTTATTACAAATAAAATGGAATATAATTAATTTCCTTGGCCATAAGGTGAAGTTCGCTGTGAAGAATTCTGAATGAATTCATAAAAGAGAAAAAAGATCTTTCATTTTTCATTAATAAATAAATTGTTTACATAAATAATATCTCTAAAGAAGAAGGTACCTTAGATCCATGGATGACTTCAAGATCTCTGAGGACTAGCCCTGGCTAATGGCACAGTGGATTCCCAGTCAGGGCACATAACCAGGTTGCAAGCCAGATCTCCAGTCAGGTCCTTAGCTGGAGGCAAGTGAAAGGCAACCATACAGTGATATATCTCTCTCTGCCTCACTCCCTACCCTCCTCTCTAAAAATAATAAATAAAAATCTTAAAAAAAAAAAAAAAAGATCTCTGAAGACCTAAAATGGAAGGTAAAATCTGCCATTCACATATATTTGCTACAAAAAAATATTTCATCAGATTCTGAAATGATAAAAAAGATGAAAAGCAACTATAAGCGGAAACTGATTCAATCTATTACTTCAAAGAACTACAAGTTAACCCTGAACAGAATATGAGAATATATAACTGTATGAATACATCTTACAATCCTCTATGACAAACATACAGTCAGCTACAAGCAAAGGGATTGTTGGGAATGGCAAAGCCTCCTGGTATGAATTACTCTTTAAAAAGTTGCCACAGTCCTAGTTGTATGGTTTGCTGAGAGAAGCAGGGAAGACACTGTGTAGGTGACATATCCCATAAATATAGAAGTTTAAAACTCTAGTCTAATAAACTGAGAGTAGGACAATGCTACCATAAAACACTATAGGAGATATGAGAAGGTTGGACATAGGGACGTATGGACTTCCTCCACATGGACATGAGCTAAAAATATTTGAGATGGCTAGACCCGCTTTGTGGATATTGACTCTGTGTGTTCTGAGAACACATGTTGTTTGTACTCTAAATTGTTTTAACTTCTTTAGGTAATCTGTGGAGTGCTAGAAAGGGAATTGATACAAATATCAGAAGAACCATGTTAACCATGTAATGATTTGATCATCTATAGTTGAATGTAAAAAATATTAGGAAAGAAACCTTTCCCCTTTCACTAATGATACAGGAAAAGAAGGGGGAAAGAGTAGAAAATATAGGGGGGGATATGCAGTGGTGAGATTCCTTTCTGGGTCTGAAATACCTGAAAGTAAAGCAAGTTACACTGAGACCCCAGGTGGCAGAATAAAGTATGATCTCCACACTAAAACCATTTGTATGGAAAATAAGAAAGTAAAAATTTAAGTAAGGAAAAAGGCCAAAATATTCTCTGGGTGGGATTTCAGAACCTGACACTTAACGTATTTTATTACTTTGACTATGGCCAGGGCAAACAAGGATTACATAATAGAGATAGATGGATTTATCTTACTAGGCAAAAATATGCACTTATAGAAATTCATTATATTTTAACTTATTTACATGTATATGAACACTAATAAAAAGCAGTTACATTTATGTTTGCTATAATTTCTAATTCAAATTTAAAGAACATATGTTGTGAATAAAGGAATTAATTGATGGCAACTGAGGGCTAAAAATATACTTATGTAGCTCCTCAAAAAACAAATTTATCTGGTCTTTATGTATAACAAACAGAAGACACAGCAGAGGAAGGGTTTTGAACAGAGACAAACTAGATATAATTAAGGTAAAGAAAAGACAAAGAAAAAAAAGCAAATAAAACTCATGTTTTCTTCACAGATTTACCTATGCAGAATATTCCTATGAGCAGTTGTTTCCATAGGTATCACTTAGATCAGGTGATATGCCAGTGCAGAGCAGCCATTGTTTGATCAATTCAGTGCTAATGACAGGTTTCTCAATTTTATCCTCTAAGTGCTTCCTGATACTGTGGCTTTTTAGGTAGAACTGGGTCCAGACTCATGCACTACTAACACATTCTTAATGTTAGTGTATTGTTTGTCACAAAATTCAGATTTTTATTTACTCCTTGTATTTGAAAGAATTGCATTTGAGTGAGAATATGTAAGGTCTGTCCCAAAAGTGTCGAGCCAATGTCAATATAATTAAAACAGTTAGATAGCCACGATGTGACCTAGCAGATGATGATAGTGAACTACTCTCTCCTGGCCAAACAATTTCTAAGGAATACTACCTTGATGCTGGTCGCTGGTTGTGAGATGCACTACCATGAAAATGGCCCCAGCTTTGGGGAACTAATGATTGGTAGGTGCTCCGCAACAATGCAGTGACCCATGTATCACAGCTCTTGCAGACTTTTTTGGCAAAATATGGAATTGAACAGGTAACTCAGTCACCTTACAGTCCACATTTGTCATCTTGTGACTTCAGGCTGTTCCTGAAAACACAAATCATCTTTGAAAGGGAAGAGATTCCAGACCATGGAAGAGATTCAGGCCAACATGTCTAAACAGTTACTTGTGATTCCAACACAGGACTTCTCAGAATGTTTTGAACAGTGGAAACACAGCTTGGAGAAGTGTGTCACATCCACAGGTGCTTACTTTGAGGTCTGTGTAATGTTTCTTGTATCTTGTAAAATAAAAAATAGATTTTTTTGTCATTGTAATTGTGCTTTCTTTGGTATGTGGCTTGCTACTTTCAGGACAGACCCTTATTACAGTTAAGAGAAGAACTATTACTAATACATTGCTGGTAACAGCATGACAGATAACCCATTAACCACAAAAACAATTAGTTTAGTGAGTTTGTTTTGGGTTTCTCATTAGAACTATCTTTCATTTTAAAAACATTCCTGAGATAAAATAATTACGATAGTAATAATAATGATGATGACTGATTACTAACAGCGTCACTAGTGATAAGAACCAAAGAAAACCCACAAGGACCCACTTGCTTAAGATGTTGCACAATTTTCATGGGATCAGGGTTGACACATTAAAAAAGAGGTCTGCAAATCTACTTGGCCAATCTCAGTGAGCTGTCTTAGACAGGAGCCCTGATGACCACTGAAGAGGTTAGCCATATCTCTTGGTGGGAAAAGAGACAGAAAGGCTGTTTCTGGGTCCTAATAAAACTGAAAGAAAACTTAGCAAGGAGGAGAAGTACACATCACTCCTGCAAGAGGATCTTATCATAAACTGAGCTAATTCTTTGGCATCATACTCTAATAGCAAACAAATCATAAATATTGAAAATTTTAAATTTATTTAAAGTATATTTTTAATTTTTTATTGTTTACACTATTACAGTTATCCCCACATTTTTGGGCCTTTGCTCATCTTGCCAAGCCCTCTCTGCCCCTCCTCTGCTCTAGGCCATCATCACTCTATTCATGTCTATGAGTCATTTTGATTTGGCCTACTATTTGCATCTTATTATTCTCAAATAAGAGCAATCAGATCTATATGTATTGGTTTAAAGCACAATGCTGATTATTTATCACCTCACAAAGTCTCGTTAGTATGAAAAACACCCTTAAGCAGCAAGTATCCTGATTGTGTCTGACACACTCCTCCCGGGGTTCACCATGTTGGTATTACCCATTCTCATAATCTCTCTCTTAAACACCAAATAGCAGCTGTGAGAGCCTAGTTGGGGTGAAGGAATGGGGTAACAATGTCTGAATATTTGGACAGAAACAACCAAGTAAAATCAGCTTATTTAAATGTGACAAGTTTATAAATCACTGTTGTATAAGTTATTGTAAGTTAGTTTGAAGGACTGACTACCTCAACCTTTCTCAGTTAGACATTTAGAATTATAAACTACTAATTATAACCTTAATTATTAAATGTTTGACACCAGACACAGTGCCATTTCCAGATGAGAAACTTTATTTGTAGAAGTTAAAAAAAAAAAAAAAAAGACTCAAACTTGGACCATTCTGATTCAAATTCATTTTTTTCTCTTAACAGCTAAGCTATTGGTCTTTAGGGTTCACCATCTTTTTTATTTTGTTTTTGTTTCATCAAATGGTCTAAAAATTCTGCTATCAACATTTTAGGCCCTCAAAATTAAGGCTCCCTAGTTTAGTCTGATATCCAATTTGTCTATATAATGCAATCTGGAACACAGATATATTAACCATGAAAAAATTTTATTTCTGTTTTATTAAAATTAATGAGAAGGTAACATTTTTATGAAGTACAAGTGTCAGTATAATATGACCTTTGCTTTTGTGAAAGTTTTATAATATGCTGGAGAAGACAGACATGAAAATGGGTAATTTTATTGATGCAAAGGGATGTCATGGAGCTCTGTGTATGCTCATAGAAAAACAAGTAGAAAACAAGGTAGAAAAGTAGAATACAGAAAACAAATGTGGGCCAGTCTAACTGCTTGAAGACATTTGAAAAGCTTGATAGAAGAGCTAACATTTAGATTAAATCCTGAAAAGACAGGAATGTTACTCTGGAAGAAGTGTGGAAAAACAGAAAACAGCCACTAAAAAAAAAAAAAAAAAAAAAAAGGAGTGAGGATATGTAATAATATTATAGTTAAAACCTGAATATGTGAAGGACAAATATCATATGATCTCACCCATTATGGGACAATAATGAGCAAAACTAACAACAAGCAAAACAGAACCAAGTATATGAATACAAGGAATAGGCCTTCAGTGGTCAGGGGGAAAGGGTTTGGGGGGAGGGGGAAGGGGGGAAGCAGAGGCAAGAAAGGGGATCAGTTTAGACAAGAACCTAGTATAGAGGAACCATGGACATGGACAACAGGTGGGATTGACTTTGGGTGGGTGGGGAGGAGGACAGAGGGGAGCAAAAAGGGGATGGATGTGATACAACAACAATAAAATTAAAAGAAAAAAAAAAAAAAAACTTGAATATGTATCTGAACTAGACCCTGTTCTAAGGACTTTAAATATTTCCTTATTTATTTCTCCTAACAACCCAATAAGGTAAGTACTATTTATCCTACTTAGTAGATAAGAAAATTTGAAGAAATGTAAAGTAACTTGTTTACAAAACTTATAAGTAATGAATGCGAAATTTGACCTATGCTGACACTCTAGAGGGCCCATACAATGTGTTTAATGAGCTATAAGTTGGCATGACCAGGAATTTTATATATATATATGGAGAGAGAGAGAGAGAGAGAGAGAGAGAGAGAGAAAGGGTATCTCAGACTTATTGCATATGTCTTAGCTCATCTTCCAAGATAAAGAGTTTGGAGCTTATCCAAATGTAGTTGTTGAAAAACCATTAAAGAACTTTAAACCAAGGGAATTCCTTTTTACTAATTGTTCTGGAGACATGTAGATTGGATTTTAAAAAGGGTGAGAAATTAGAGAGCAAGTACAATAGAAAAATCAAGAGGACAAGATTCAAAAGACTCCCTGGAGGGGACATCCTGTGGTTGTACCACTTAGCACTGGGATGAGGATTCTGGGCTGAAAATAGGATAGCGTGAGAATTGGTGATTGTGTTGATAAAAAATTGTGAAGTGTGAAATGAAAAAGGCACGACTATATTCTCTCTCTGTCTCCATGTTTAAGCATCCCCATTTATTTCCCAAAATAAAATAAACAAAAATTTCTTTGACTCCATATTGTTTTCTAGCTCCCACCCTTTTAGCTTTCTTTCTTTACTCTGTCAAGCTGCTTGAAAGCAATAAAGTGATAAATTCATCTTCTTCCTTTCCATCCTCACCTCCCATGCAATTTCCTACCAACTACCATCTGCTCCCTGCTTCCGAGACTCCACAGAAATGACTCTGACAAAGGGTAGCAAAGATGTCTTTATCATCAGAGCTCTCAGAGATTTTTCAGCCTTTATCTTTCTGGATCGCTGACCACTCAGTATTTAAGAAGTTTCCTTGGCTAAATATCAAGGGCAAGCTCCCTTTCCTTTCCAAAGTACACATGCATTAGGTTTTGTTTTGTTTTCTTTTTAATTAAGGCAGTGATGGATAGAATTTAAAGTTGCATAGAAAAACCTCAGTCAGAAAAGTTTTGTTCACTTGTTTTTTAACCAATTCTATTTATTTCATGGAAATACATATTTATATTTTCTCTGCCCTTTTCTGATGATGTAGCTGTACTTGAACTAATTCATAATTCAGATGGAGAAAAAAGCTACCTGAGAAAAGTCATTTACCCACAGTCAATCTCCATGGACATAGCCTAATAAATAAATGTTCTCCCTCATTAGGGCACCAGCCTCCCTTTCATTTTTGAGATGGTTCACAATGATGTGATGACATTGCAACCTTTTTGTGTTTTCTGAGGCCCTGAGAGGGAGGTTTCCTCTCTAGTTTAACTAAAATAGTATGAAGAAACAAGCATGCAAAAATTTATCAAGGCTAAACCGATAGGTACAGAGTGAAGAACATCCCTATTTTTGTAGCTCCTCCTTAGTGTGCAATTGTTATTAATTGTCTATGCAGATTATAATGGATCAAGCCTCAAAACCTCATACTCCTCTAGCCAATTTATCAATTTCTGATGAAGTTTCCAGGTAAAGAAGCATTTGTTCCATGAAAAATGTCCAACTCAAGACTGTATGAGGATTCACTGACACAATTTCTGTGACATTATTCTCTTAAGATTTTGCATCATTTTTCCCCATCTCTCCTCTCCACACCCTTAAAATGGGTGCTCCTTGTGGTATTTTCTCTGGTCCATCAATCTTCTTTTTCTCATTTCCTTGAGTGAGGTTATCTCATTTTGATTCTTTATATTCACTATAAAAGAATTCCCCCCACCCTCAAGAGGAGAACAGTATAATTGAACAAACATTTGAGATAGTGGAAAGAAGAGTCTGCCTCACATTCAAATGATATGTTCCAGAGATATACATAAATAGGGTTTAGTTGGATGTGATGTCTATGAGTTTCAGTTTCCAAATCAGTAAAATAGAAATGCGTATGTCTGTAACCTATCTGGTCTAAGTACCTATCTGTGATTTGGTTAATTCCACTAAGTTTAAATATTTGAAATGATTTAATGAAATTCAGACACCATGAATACCGCCTATTGCTGATGTAAATGAACAACACTTATTTATTAACTTCCCAAAGTCATTAATTCACTCATTAGCTCTATAAATTGGCTATCAATTTTCCCAGGGGGAAATGATTCAAACTGTACAATTACAAATCTGAAATAGAAATTGAGTTTCATCTCCATACAATAGATTTATCTGTTTTGACTACTGTGAGTTTCCTTGGTAAAGTCTCCATAAATTTACACGCTCTCCATGACCTCTGACATCTTCTAAACTGAATAAAAAGAAAAGAACCAAAAAACCCAAAGGGTCTTTTACATAAAAATGCCTAGGTGGGATTGTGGCTGTGGTGGTGGGCCTGTCTTCCTCTGACAACTATTCAATGTGGGAGGTTTTCTAATCGATAGTGAGCTCCTTGGGGAAATGTGATTTCAGAATGTAAATTAATAATCTTATTTTTTTTTTGGATAGCACTCAGTTTTTAATAATTTATCCACTATATTGTATGCTATATTTCACAATAACCTAATCCTAAAAAAGCAAATTTACTTAAAAAACTTTATTTTTTTTTTTAATTTGGTGGTAAACACATAAGCAAATCAACAATTGTGGTGACTTAGTTTTTCTACAACACACAACAGCCATATGTGTTTTCTAAGACAACTTGTTGAGTTTCAAATTTCAAACTAATACCTGAGTCTATATAGGGCAGGTGTCTCTTAAACCCTAACTCATTGGGGTATAAGCTGACTGCTGACATTTGCATAGAAGAGCTTAACAGAGTGAGTGTTCAGCAAAACTCAAAATAGTATGTAAACACTGATTTTTTTAAAATAAATAAAATACCCTTTAGGTTTACAGATTCATCCCAAATGAGTTCTCAATAATTTTTATAACTTACCTTTAGGGTGGTGGATAATGCACTGGTGATAAAGCTTTTCATTAATAAATAATTCAGTAGCCAGAGAGTGTAAAACCATCATTTGTACTGTAGCTGAGTGTTTTATTTTCTAATTATGAAGCCACTGGAAGGCCTGCCTCTCCAGGGCTGAGTGATTTCATCAGGTTTGTTCTGTGGTTCCCTATTGCCCCCCTTGCAGAGAACATTCACACAGAGCTGGCTCAAAGACAATAAACATGGTAAGTAAGAAGAAATGACATAATATTCAGATTCAGCACTGATAAGGGGAGTTTTTCCCAGGGGCTGCGTGGGACTACTGTGGGAGGGTCACCTCTGGCTGCTGTCTGTGTTCAGTGCCTGGAAGGAAGTGTCCACAAGGGAGGTTTACTGGGGCCTGGGGTAGGCTCCGCACAAAGAGCCAGAAGTGGGTTGGTCCCTCCCCTGCCTCTGTGAAAATCAATCCAAGGAAGTCTGATGCCATGGAGCAGTTTCCTGTCCACTGTGTGGGAAATTTAACTGAGTGCAAACTGGCCAGCAACAATGGGACAATATATTATAATAAACAGGAAAAATAGCACTGGCTACGGAAATCAATGGCTGGAGTTCATGAGGCATTCATAAGATTGACAAGTGAATAAATTAGAACCAAAAGGTTAGGACACTGAAAGAGAAGTTAATTTTATGTCTGCCCTAGAGCTGGGTTTTTTTTTGTTTTTTGTTTTTTTTTTTCCACTCTCAAATTAAGACTTTGTATAGTAAAATGAACGTAAAGTCTTAGATGTACCCAAAAAAAGGCTTCGTTAAGACCTACATCACCAGAAAACCAGAGATTCCTTTATAAAGGTTCACTTGCATGTATAGTCGCTGCTCATGGTGCATTAATAACCCCCCTGACAGCGTGACCAAAGACTTATTTAAAAGAGTTTCTTGCTTTAAATAAACCTGCTCTCAGCAACCAACTGTTCATCCAGGAAGTGATGTGACACCCCAATACACTGAAGAAATTTACTCAACCAGAACCAAATAGAGATGTGTGCAACTCAGCTATTTAATTTCAAGAACCCAAGGAAAAGCCACATGAAACTCCTCCAAACCCCCAAATAATTATAAACAACAGAACATAACTAACTCTAAAGCAGACTTTAGTTGAGTAAACAATACTCTATCCATTTCTATGCATAGCTTCCCTTTTTAAAGTTTTAAAATTTGGTGTTTATTTTTTAATAATAAAATGACTTTAATTAAAACTCACCACTGAACCTTGGTTTTGCAATAACACGTTTGACATACCAAATTCTTTCTCCTAATTGCTATTAAAGTTAGGGCATTATTCAGTAGACAAAGCAATAGCTAAGGATTTGGAGACAATTAATTCTTACCCAGGCTTTGCAACTAACTTTCACTCCATCACAGTTCCTTTGGCAATTAAGCAAGAATCTACTCCATAATTTATGAACATTTTATTTAAGTTGTTACGAAGCATGAAATGATCTGGTGAGTGTTGTTAGTGAGCAATCCTACATAAGATAATATTTAGAAGCTATATCTCAGGTGCCTTGCAATTCTGATTCAGGCTTCAGAGATAATATCTCTTAGATTTTGGACTACAATTGTTTCTTTATATGGTCTAATATTTTAGAAAGTTATATGATTTAGTCTTTAGTAAGAATTACTACAAAAATTTCTAGCCTCTTAAGAAGAGTCTTAAGCCAAGACTTAAATACCAAGTAAAAATAATACCAAGTAAAAGTGTTTTTACTCTAAAATGTCCACTGTATTTTTAGGATGCACTACAAAGGTTAAGAAATAACATTCTTCAATCTATTATTTTAAATGTGAAAACAACCTTTTTTTTTGTTTGTTTTGTTTTTTCAGGTTTGTCCAGAAGTAGGGAAAACAGTCAAATTTATTTGTTTAAACTAATCCAAATTCATTCTTAAACATTCAGTTACCAGCTGGCAAAAGACAATTGAAATAGCCAGCAGAGGGCAATATATAACAGAAGAAATAGCCTGTTTATTTGAAAGCTAAATCCTGTTCTACCAGACCAAAAAGAAAAAAAAAAAAAAAAAAATTACAGCTTTATATCAAGCAATTTCTGACCAAGTAAACACAAATTCTGGCATAAAAATATATGTTAAAATGCAGTAGAAGGACTTCAAGGCTTCCAGGAAAATCCACTGGGTTTTGGTGCTAGTACTCCGGAAGCCGACCTTCACACTGCTGACTCCATTTTTTCTACGTAGGCCAAAAACAGTAATTGACTTCTTCATCTCAGCTTTTTGTGTAATTTAGATTCGATCCCACTAAGCAGCAAAAATGTCCATGGCTACGTTCTGAAGAGAACCCAGGGTGCTTTCAATAAATGTTAACAAGCATCAGCAGGAGCCTGCTGCCAGAGGCCTCCCTGGCTGGCCCGTATGAGGGACTCTGGCTTCATTCCCCACCGAGCTTTTGGCCGAACTTGATTCTTCTTAGCCCCTGCAGGAGGGTGTAACGCTCTCTCCCCACCCCCACGAAGGGCATTTTTCCTAGTCTCTCTCTGCCTTTCTTCCTTCTCTATATCTCCATTCCCTTAACGAAATCACCAGAATATTCTGCGTGGTAGGAAAAGATTCCCAGGAAAACCCCAGTCCTCAAACAGAAGAGCTAGTTTGGTATTGTGGGTCCCGTACATCTTTTAATAGAGTCATTGAAATTAAAAATAGATTGCTTTCATTTGGCGCTCAGGCGTTGGCCCTCCTGTCTCTCCTCCTTCAATGTGTCCAAGGCCAACTTTTCCTGGGTTCCCCTCCCATATGAGCCCCTCCCTTCCCTCGGTGTCTACCCCCAACACAATCACCACCACTCCCTTTTTTCACTTCACATTCTTAAACCATAGAATTTAGTTAATAATCATAGTGGCCCATGGGCACTGACTTTTCATACATTCTTTTGCAACCCATCCCCAGCACTCCACTAGCTGTTTACTCTCCTATTCATACATCTCTTCCTTTTTTTAAATTTCCTTAGGAAAGCAAAGGACAAAGGCAAAAACTGACTATTAAAATAATCTGTGAACACTAATCAGGGTCTGAACTAAGAGTCAGCCCAGTCATTGCATAACTCCCAGAACTCCAGTCAATCAACCTCACTTGGGTGAGTAACACCTTGGTAATTTGAGTAATGAGTGGGTTCACTCTTTAAAATTCATTGTATTATGAAAAGAATAAAAAGTAGTTCCTAAGTAGCTGCATCTCCCACTGAAATTGACATGAACTGTAAGTGCTAAACTCAAAGGTGTTTCCTTCCTCTCTCAGGAGAATTTAGAACTTTTCTCTTTACATAAGTAATGTGAATTTATTTGTTGGATAACATATTGCTTTGGACTGAGATGAAATATACCACGTACTTTCAAATACTTAAAATTAGAAAAAATATATGTAAGATTTTATATTTTTAAAGAAATACGTGTTGCCATCTGTGTTATTCATGTTGAATTATAAAGGAAAGATTCTTTTAAAAAGCTAATTAAGGCCCTGGCTGGTGGCACAGTGGATAAGGCACCCGCCTGTGAACCTAAAGGTTTGCTGGTTCGATTCCCCAGCCATAACACAAGGTTGCAAGCCAGGTCTCCAGCCAGATCAAATAGTTGGAGGCAGGTGAAAGGCAACCATACATTGATAGCTCTCTCCCTCTCTGCCTCTCTCCCTTCCCCTCTCTCTAAAAATAATAAAATAAAATCTTTTTTAAAAAATTAAAATAAAAAAGCTAATTAAGGATTATATTATTTCCAGGGTAATACGTAATCTCAATGGTTCTTACATCCCACTGTCCATTCATACCTCAGTTGAACTTAACTCAGTCTTTGCAAAAACATTTTATCCTGATAAAGGAGATTCCAGTTTATTCCACAAGTAGAATCTACTTTAGGGGGCTAAAGTCCCATGTTGAGAATGACATTTCTTCTCTTTTCTCCAAAATGAAGAGCTTAAATATTTTTTTAATCCTCACCTTAAGACATGCTTATTGATTTTAGAGAGGGGATAAGGAGGATGAGACATAGGAAAACATTGATATGAGAGAGAAACATCAATTGGTTACCTCTCACACATATCTCAGCTAGGGACTGAACTCACAACCTAGGTATGTGCCCTGACCAGAAATTGAACCTGCAATCTTTCAGTCTGTGGGTCAACACTCCAAACAACTGAGCCACATCAGCCAGGGCAAAAGCCTAAATATATATGCAATTGTATCCAATGTGATTTTGCAAATCATTATATCACTACCAATATTTTCTATTCTGATTAATGTTCAAAATCCTGATTATTTTAATTTTTTAAAAATTTCAACATTTTATTTTCATCCATCTCACTGAAAACATGTTGCTTCCCCATGTTTAGTCTGAAATTTATGGGCAGCATACTTAAGAAATGGCTGGCACTGGTTCAGAAAATTGACCTGAAGGCCAGCTTCTTAAGGTATCCCAGCAACAGAATCACTGGCAAGCTCTCATTCTTCATTTTCACAACACCCCAGTGAGGAAGAACTCAGCATCTGGAAGGGAGGTTCATTCCATTTTTAGAAAATATAATGTTAAGACAATTCATCTGTACATTGAACCCAGCTTTGCTCTTAATTTCTATTCATTGATCCTGATTCTAAGCTTCTGAGTGCACATGCGGAGGGGAAATGAAAGATTGTTCTGCAATTGTATTTGAATAAAGTTCTCATGTCTTCTTGAAAATTCTTCAAGCCATACTGTGGTGGCTCCTCTACCATTTTGCATAGAGCATCACAGCAAACCCCATCAGCATCCTGGTCTTCTTGCTCAAGATGTATATTCATAAACTGCAGCAATGGAAAATGAACAGTATCTGTTGGGTATGGCCTAACCAGCACCTGATGGAATTTTTTGTTTTTTC
>PVIW01009189.1:21954-54055 GCA_004026585.1 Noctilio leporinus
TCTTTTAATTTTATTGTTGTTGTATTACATCCATCCCTTTTTTTCTCCCCTCTGTCCCCCTCCCCACCCACCCTTTCCCCCCAAAGTCAATCCCACCTGTTGTCCATGTCCATGGTTCCTTTATACTAGGTTCTTGTCTAAGCTGCTCCCCTTCTTTGCCTCTGCCTCCCCCCTCCCCCCTCCCCCTTTCCTCCTGACTTACCTTAACTTTTGAGTGTATAGGAATTATCTAGGGAACATTAGAAATAGGCACTATAAACCCTCTATTCCTTATGATACATTCAAGTTGCTAAGGGCTCAGAAAACTGGATTAAAAAGGAAAAAATAAGACCAGATTTTATGATGACATACTCCTCAGCATATACATTGAGAAACATTTTGGGGTAGTGATTTTCAATAGGTGTGCCACAAAGATCTTTAAAACCTGACTGTTTAATTAGGGGCATTGACCTCTTTTCCCATTTTAAAAAATGACAACAGACAATACACCAACAGTTAGTTGTCCAATGTGAATGAATCAAAATTATACTGATTTTTTGTTAGATCTATCAAAAATATAATATATATTTTGGTGTGCCATGGAGTTTTAGTATTCAGTTGATGTGTGGCAGGAGATGAAAAGGTTGCAAACTGCTGCCTAAGGGGATCAATTGTTCTTTAAATCTGGCCTCAGATCTTATTCTTTTTTAAAACTATACTATGGACGCATTAACATTACAATGAACCTAAACAATAAGTTTTTGCACACAGACCCTATCAGAGTCCCCCTTCCTGCCATTGTACAACTAAGTTTTAAGGCTGCAATTCATAAAAAGGCATTTATCCCTGTGTAAGATTGTCAAAGAAAACGTAGTTAAATTTGAATTTCAGACAAACCACAAATAATTTCTTAGTAGAACATCCTTACAATAAAAATTTATTCATTTTCTATCTGAAATTCATATTTAACTTAGTGTCCCATATTTTTATTGACTAAATTTGGTCATTGTAACCTGTAGCTAGATTTGATTTTCCTGGCTTTACCTGCTGTGACCATTTTGGATTATAATTGTTTTTGAATATTTTTGGTCTTCATAAATACTGTTCCTATTTCTATCAAGTTATACTCTGTTTATGTAAATTTCCAGGGACAGCCTCAGAGTTGATGTTTATTTGCCTGTTTTATAAAAAATTAACAAATATCTAGACACTGTATTTTACACAAGTGATTATGTACAAATTTTCCATCTTTCTTCACAATCTCCAGTCTTCGCAAATGCCCAAGATGGCTTTTAGATGCTTTAAGCTTGAGCATAAATAAAAGAACACATAGCTTAAAATCAGAATGCTGAATTTAAATACTGGTCTGCCATTTATAAGCTATTCAAACTCAGGCAATTAATAGACTTCTCTGAATCTCAATTTTCTCATTTGTAAAATGGAGGCTCTTAGTGTCATTATGACAAGTTAATAAGATGATACAGAAAAAGAAAAAACCCTCAAGCTTTGTGATTAAAAATTCCTTAAAAATTCTTCATTCATCAATTTTTAACTAGTCATGAGAGCTTCGAGTTCAATTGGTCAGAAATAAGTGCATAGATCACTTCCCATGTCCCCTGAAGTCATCAAAAGTATAAAAGGAAATAAACCCATAGCTATTAAGAAAAAAAGAGATGTGAGATGGGTAATAGACCTACCAAGGTGATCACTTCATAAGGTATTTAAATGCCTAATAACCCCTGAAACTAATGTATTAACTGTAATTGAAAAATAAGCATTTAGAGCACGCGAGCGATCACACGTGGGAATGAACTGCAGGGTAAGGAGGTCAGATGGCAGCTGGGAGGCTAGTTAGGAGACCCCTTCAATCTCTCTGGGCACAGATGACCTAGCCAGACCTGTCTTCTCAGGAGACCAGGTATCCCCAGGAGTGGAACTCGGTGGAAGAAGACGAGCCAGAGGAATCCAAGGGCAATATGGAGTGGCCACAATCCCCACAACAAACAACCTTGCTTCTGATCGTCTGTGCGCTCTTCCTGTTCCTGGTGTTAACAAGGATGCCCATGATGTTCTACATTTAAGTCCTTTGGAAGGAGATGCCCTGCATCCTGTGAAGGAGGCATCCAGGTGAAACCAGGAACCGGTATTGGATCTTAGCAAATATCTTTCACACTTCCATCCACATGATTTTCTTTCTTTTCTATTTAAGCTTTTTGCGTGCGGTTTAGTGTTACTCTGTTGAACTTAAGGCATTGGTGACTGTAAAACGTGTAATTTTATAACCACTGGGAAAAGAAGAAATGCTATTGAATGGTAAGATGGCACCAACTAGGAGGTGCATCATGACTTCAGAGAGGGTTAAAAAATGTAGCTTGAGAAATAGCAATCCTTTGACATTTAGAAGGAATTCACCAGTCAAGGTATCAAGTCCTAGAGCTGTTGAGGGGATGATCCAGCTAATCCTTGGATGGCTTTCTCAGTTTCCTCTCATGCTATCTGCTTATTAACCCTTTGTAATGTGTTACTTTTGACAAGTTAGTGTTCTGTTATACCCTAAAATGGTCTTTATTCCATTCAGTTTTTTAGATTATCAGCTCCCTTTTCATCCTTTCTTTCAACATCTATTTGTGGTTTACCTATCATTATTAGGTTTGCCCAAAGTTTTTTGAGATTATTATTATTGTTCTAAAGAACCAGTTTTAGAATTTATGTTTGTCATTATTTCTGTACTTTTTGTTTTCCTTTAATATGCATCAGCTTTATCTTTCATTTCTATTTCGAGTCTCTGTTTTTGAGCACTTACTGCATTTGTGTTCTCTTTTGATGCCATTACTTGTTATGATCGTATACTTAGTCAAACACATGTACTTCTAACCATAGTCTTGGCTATCTTAATGTTGGACCACTTGTATTCTTGTTCATGTTATCTAAATATTAGATTGTAGTGTTTCTAAAGAGTGCTTTGAAATTTGGTAATTGGATTTATTCAAAATTAGTTTTGTTTCCTTGATTTACTGCACTGTGAACAGAGAATGTGGCCAATTATATATCTGCTTTTCAAACCTTTTTAAAAAGCTTTTATTGTGGCTTAGAACATGTCCAACATTTGTACATGTTTAATGGACATTTAAGAGGAAAATGTAGCTTATTCCTGTAGAATTCAAAACTCTACACGTCTGTTAATAAGCTCAGTCTTATCAACAATGTTGTTCAGAGTCACGTCTTAATATAATTTTGGCCTATCCTATCTGTCAGAAACAAGTAAGGTTATGTGAGGCCTGCCCCAAGTAGCTCAGTTGGTTGGAGCATTGTCCCATGCACCAAAAGGTTGCAAGTTCGATTCCCAGTCAGGGCACATACCTCGGTGGTAGATTTGATCCCTAGTCATGGCACATATGGCAGGCAACCAATTGACATTTCTCTCTCACATCAATGTTTTTCTCTCTTTCTCTTTCTCTCTCTCTCTATAATCAAACATATTTTAATTTTTTTTTAAAAAGTGATGTGAAAAATCTGTTAGTACAATTATGTTGGTCAATATATTTTTATAATCTTTGCTTTACATATTCATAAACTGTGTAATTTGATGTAAATAATAAGTATAACATCGTTATGTCCTTGACAAGTAAATAATATATGTACACACCATGCACTGTGCCTGGCATTTAGTAGGAACTCAATAAATGTTAGTGAAAACCTGACTCTGAAAAAAAATAAAAATAAGTATTTAAAAATTAGGTGTAGACATCATATTTAAAAATACTGGGAAATGAAAAAAAAAAAAAGAGGAAAAGTCATCATGGGATGTATGTTACTGATGAGTTACTGGAAAACAGAAAGCCAAGCCTATGGGCATATGACACAGAAATAAGGGAACACAGTCCATAATACACTTCTCTGTGAAAGGCACCAGGGAAGGTGGAGTGATTCTGTGTATATGTATCTAGAAAGTTGGCAGGAACAGTAAAGAATGAGCAAAAACTGTAAGGCTCACAACAGAGAAACCTTGTGAATATTTACTTTTCACTGAAGATTTCAATTAATAGGTCATTAATTAATGAATTAATTAATTAATGAATAGGGATTCATTATCAGTAAAACAATAGATAAAACAATATGGGTGCTGGCTGTCCAAAGCAAAGCTCTACTTGTTCTGACATTTTCTTTTGGGTAGCAGGAGAAACTTGAAGCTGTCAGCAGGCTCTCTGTGCTTTTATGCACAGAGAAAGCAAAGAGAAACTGGCTATTCCCACTATTCCCACATTGAAGGGGTTCCCAGTAAGTCCATCTCACATAAAGAAAAAGCCTGAAAATGTGGAAGTGCTTTTGCAAGGTAGACTTTCTTTCATAGCAGCAGAGAAAATTGCACCCTGATCTCCAGTATTTCAGTCTTAAAAATGAGCCAGCTGTCAAGGAGGAACCTTGTCAAAGCAAGACAGAAAAAACAAACAGAAAAACTGAACCCAGAAAGAAAGATACAATTCAGAGAATAAAGAGACCTTAAAAAATCTCTTCTCATTGATAAAATTCAAGAGATTTCAGAAAGCATTCTATTTCTAAAATATAAAGAGAATTTTATGAAAAAAAATACAATAATGACAGGAGATAAATTTTATATCATTGATGAAACTGAAAAAAATACACCAATTAAAAAAATGGAAAAAATCTAAGAAATTTTTTGGGGTGTAGAAGAACATAACAGAAATAGAAAACATAAAAGAATATATGCAGCCTAGAGGATAAATCCAGGAGCCATAATGTTCAAATAATATATCACATTGTAAACAGAAAAGAAAATAATAGAGAAGAAGGCATAATAGAAAAAGAATTTTCCAATTCTAAAAAGTAACCTGTCTTCAGATCAAAAGAATTTAGTAAGTAAAATAGATGCAAAAAGAAAAGCTCAAACTGAGATACAGTCTCGTGAATTTTCACAACAGCAAAGTTAAAATTCTTAAATACATCTGTAAGAAGTTGGAGTGGTAACCAATCCAAGAACAAGAGTAAAATCACTATCAAATATGTACCAGCAACATTGGTGAAAAAGGAGACAATGGAGAAATGCCTCTAAAATCTAATGGGAAATTATCTGGGACTTAAATTATGAACCAAATGTGAAAACACCTTTTCAAAGGTTAGGAGATCCATACATTTTACCTCCCATAGGCACTTTTCTGAAATTTACCTAAACCAGCAAAAACAAATGTGGGGAAAAAAACAAAAAGAGAAATTGTGAGACGCAGGAAACAATGAATCCAAACCAAAAGTAGGTAAAAGCCAAGTCCCAAGATGAGAGTAGGACAAGTATAAAGCATATCAAGAAGAAGAGGAAGAAGAAGAAGAAGGAGAAAGAGAAGGGGAAGGGGAAGGGGAAGGGGAAGAGGAAGGGGAGGGGGAAGGGGAAGGGGAAGGGGAAGGAGAAGGAGAAGGAGAAGGAGAAGGAGGAGAAGGAGGAGAAGGAGAAGGAGAAGGAGAAGGAAGAAGGGTTCAAATTAGACCATTAAGGGAAAGAGGCATGTAATTATAAACTTCAGGACAAGGATAAAACTCTGTAAGTGAATAGTGGTCTGATTAAAAAACTAATAAGAGCGAATACTTGTATAAAACCCACTATATGTCAAACTCTTTTTAATCATTTTGTGTATACTGATTAATTATTCTTTACAAATAAATGAGCATCATCCATATTTTGCATGAACAGTTTAATTTGACAAAGTTCCAAAGCTAAAATATGGCAGGGCTGGGCCCCAGCCCCAGCAATATGACTCTAGATTTTATGCCCCTTAACCACTGTCTTATGTTGCCTATACAAAGTGGTGATGTCTCTATTGATATTTAACTGATTATTTATATACAATGGGAATCTATTTTAAAGTCAGTGAAAGTGATCCTAGAAAAAGAGATTCTCCAGAGAAAATGAGTAAGATGGCAGAAGGTAGAGTTCAGAGGATAGGCAGGTTGCTTTATTTTGTGAAGAGAAAGAGGAGCTAGAATGAACAGAATTGAAGGTAAGTTTTTTTGTATGTTTTCCAGAAGATGATAGCATCTCCATCTGACTGTTAGTTTTTCCTTTGTAAAGTGGGAAATAAGGTCATTGGCCAGGAGTGTAGTACCAAAAATGTGCTCCCTTTTGGAAACTAGAAAGACTTTGAAATCATTCTTGTGCACAGTGGAGTGATGGTTAACTAAGGGAATCTAGTAGGATTGCCAAGCAGCATTGCAGGTTACTAATCATGAATTTAAAGTAGGTCCACTCTCCCCAGATTTGTGGCTTTCTTCAGAAGTACTCAACACTTACATGCAAATAGAGAAGAAAGAGATTGGGTCTTTCTGAAGTGAGTTTTTTGTCAGGCCAGTTGTAATTTTAAAAAGAGAGAGAGAGAAAGAGAGGGGCAAGAGGACTTTGGGTATTGATAAGAATTGTTAAAAAGATGTATCATTAAATATAAGCAAGCCCTGGCCGGTAGCACAGTGGATAAGGTGCTGGCCTGTAAACCCAAAGGTCACTGGTTCAATTCCCCAGCCAGGGCACATAACCAGGTTGCAAGCCAGGTCTCCACCAGGTCTGAAGCTGGAAGCAGGTGAAAAGCAACCATACATTGATGTTTCTCTCCCTGTTTGCCTCTCTCCCTACTCCTCTCTCTCTCTGGAAATAATTAATAAAATATTTTAAAATAAATAAATAAAAGTGTTATCAAATAAGTGGAAGGAGAAGGCTGATAGAGAAAAAATAGGAAGATCAATGGGTAAATTAAGCAAGGTACAGGAAATGTTATGGTGGAAATGGTTTAACAAGTTAGAAGAAGACAGAAAATTTATGATCTAAACTCGCTGCTTTAATAATGACTTTGGGTATTTACAGTTATGTTTCACAGCAAGCTTGCCAGTGTAACTTTGGACTGAAAAATAGGGCAAAAGTTGGCACAGGTGAGAGTCAAGAATGGATAATTGCCAACAGGTACAGAAGGTGCCCACACTGATTAGGCTTTGGTGAAAAAACTAAGTTATATGCAAAATCTTTGATATTTCTGAAGTTAGAAATTAGAAAATAGCAACAGAGAGAAAGAGCTGGTAATTCAAGTGAAATGTTTTGTGCTTTAAAAATAAACAGGATTTGTTTTGTGCTTGGTTTTCTTTTTGCAGAAGGCTAACTGGAGAAGTTGTGATATGAAGGTAACAGTGGGGAGCTAGGAGAAAGCCAATGCCTTGCTCTGTGTCTGAAGTACATGAAGTGTGAGAAAATACACACCAGCTATTTGTGGACAATAGGAGAGATTATGGTCCCAGGTGAGAATCAGATGATAATGCAAACAGGAAAAAATACAAAAAAAAAAAAAAAAACAGATGCAATTTGAGGATACCAGACATTTGCATTAAAGAAGGCTTGGGAAGGTGGATAGAAGCTAGAAAGCTGAGCTCAAAGAAGTGGTAACTACTAAGGGAGGAAGAAGATGACCAAAGCTTCACTTAAGGCATTGACCAATGAAGACAAGGAAAAGAAGTACAATGGGCTTTGATCTCATGGGACTGATTTGGTGGATTCTGAGTTTGGTATGTCTTTAAGTCACAGAAGAAAAACAAACAAACAAACAAACAAAAAAAAAAAACGATATACTTTCACTTACAATGCTCTGAATTGCCACAGCTTCCAAATTTGTGAGATTTTACAATAATGAAAGATAAAGTAAAATAATCATGGAGCAAAAGGGCATAAGGCTCAGCTGGAAAAATACAAAGTCAATTGAAGAAATCAGCAAATCAAATTGTTCAAGTAAAAGAAAAAGGATAACATCAAAATATGAGTATTTAAGAGAAGTATGGAACTATCTATTAAACTGAAAGCAGAAGGTATATTATTATTTTAATGAAAACAAAAAACTAATGGGAAAGTCAAAAGTAATGATCAGTATATCAATTCACATTTTATTTGGGGGTTGATCACTTATACCCATGGTGTTTTTATTTTATTTGAAATCTCATCAAATAGTATCAGTAATTTAAATGTAAGACAATGACATAAAGACAATCAGGGAAACAATGATTTGTTGCAAATCTTACAGGAAACTCAAAGGCAAAGGTGATGCAAAAATTAGAAAGTCTGAAAAAATAAGACTCAAGAAACTATGCAGGATGGAGCTAAAAGGTATTTATGTCAAGAGTACTTTTCTATAATGGCCCTATTTTATCAGCATTATGCTTTTAAAAATTAGCAAACATCCAAACATTAGTACCAGAAAAACAATCATCAGATGCAGCAGGAGCCATTGTGGTATTTGCAAAGACCCATAAATATTCCCAAGTGCTATTAGTATGACAGTGTAGGGGATGAGTGCAGGTTATTTTGAAGAATAGATGCATATTCCAGACACACTGAATCGGTTTCAGAATATATCATCAAGGGACACTAGATGACATTGGAGACAGGGGAACTCAAAGCAATATAGAACAAATCATAAGAATGATGGAGTGTAATTAAAGCTGATGGTCAAAGGTGTCAAAGGGCACAGAGGGGTTAAACAGAATCAGGAAAAGACAATGACAACACTGCTTTTGAGCTGCTCATAGGTCACTGCAGACAATGCAAGGACAGGGAGAAGAGCAAGGCTCAAATTATGATGCATAGCAAATCAATTCTGAGTTATGCAATAATGGAGATAAACTGCTTGAAACAAGATTTATAATTATCCACAATGCAAACAACAAATTGTAGCAATTGTTAGGGCTATATCTTTTTATCTTGAGTGAAGCAAGAATTTTTATATATACAATTAAACCAAATCAAAAATTATATGTGTGTGTATATATATATATATATATATATAGAGAGAGAGAGAGAGAGAGAGAGAGAGAGAGATAGAACCATTAAGTGCTGTTCAATAAACATTAGTGAAGGTCAACTGCATGCCAGGCATTGGAGATACAAAGGCAAATATGAGACATTGAGGAGTCTGCAGTGTAGACAGGGAGAGAAACCATGAAAATATCAAATTATAATTTACAGGCAATTGTGTGTGTTAGATGCAAATTATTCACATACTATCATGGAAGTGTTATGGCTAGGGAGTTTTTCATGAATATTTGGTATTTTAAAAAACATTTACAGAAAGATAAGAAATTTTAACAGAAGAAGAGGCAGGTGCAAAGGAAGAGGGTCATGGAATGCCAGACATACTGTGATCAGGGCCCTGCATGGTATTTTTATCTTGATGTCTTGGAGGAGGAGAAAGTTCAAAGAAGCAGGAGTAAAGTAGGAAATAAGAGGGGAAAAGCAAGTCTGAATCAGTGATGGGTGACCTTGTGTGCCAAGCAGGGAAGAGGGACTCTCTTCAGGCAATGGAGTCAGTGAAGGGACACATTATGGGGAGCTCTGTGTTTTGAAGGATCGTTTTGGTGGCAGTGTAGCTGGCAGACTGAAGAGAAGCAAGGCTAGCATGAGCTACCTCACAGTTGGGGATGGGGAAGACTGGAAATAAGAAGTGCTCCTCAGGTTTCTCCTCTGACATTATAATAAGAAGAGCTACAAACTACTAATTACTTCCTGTACACTAACTTCTACCTGCAGTCTCTCATTCACTCTTCTTAACAAATGTCTCTGTGTTAGAGACCTAAAATTCTCCCTGGAGCTGGAGTAACTATGAAACCCTTTAAACAACCTATGCTTGACAGAATGTTTTTCCTGAAAAACATGTAAAGCTGTAAATTAATCTGAAAGTCTTTAAATAACTTAATTTGGTGAGGAAAGCAGCTCATACCTCTTGCCATAATTTCCATCCTGTGTCTCAGGCTGGACCACAAACCATTTCTTGCTGAAATAGTGTCTTGAGTTGACCCTTTCTAGGCTAGAGGCTCCAAAGTGCAGAATGTCTTACATCTCTTGATCATCAGTTCTCAGCAAGTGTCTGGCACACGGTCGACTCAATTATTGGTTGCATGAATAAAGGAGCTTCTCTAAACGGCTGTTTATTCCCTATAAAAGGACAGTTGCAATGGCCACATATTAGCTAATGTAGTGATTTCAGCTCTCAAGAGTTAATGTCCCCTCATCAAAGGACAGGCTTTCCCTAGAAGATAATGGCATGTACTGCCTCCAGTGAAGAAGCCTGAAGACCAAGCTTTCAAAGAGTAAGAGATAAAAAAAATAAACTAGTAAAAATCTTCATTCATTAATATTTTATACCTAGTATAATCATTAAGCAGGCTCAAAATCAAAGAGCACCACATAAAATGCATTTAAAGATCGAGTTACTTGTAAATGCCTAAGTAAATGTTAATTTTCATCCTTTGCTTACTCTAACATACAGCTTCATGTAATTATTGTGGTTTTTTTTTTCTTGTCCTTTCTTTAAAAACATTATTCTTAAACAGGTGTGAAGTTGGATTTAAGGGTCATATTCCTTCCAGTACTCACATGCATTTTAAGGAACCAGAGTCATGGGACAGCAGACCGACTTGTTATCTCAGATCATGCCAACTTCTTACATCTGTCAAGGTTTCCACATCACCCACCATAGAGCCATTCAGCAATTGAGGCCACCTGTGCTAATTAAATAGTAGGTCTCTCAGTAGACTTGTTCTTACAATTCTAGAATGTGTTTTCTCTTTCTTCTGATCTCTTGGCTCTGCTTTCTACTAGCGACTCAAGCAGGCAGGAAGCAATTTAGGTAACAAGAAACCATGCTTATCTCTAGTCTAGAAGACCCCCCAATATCTGATTGCCTGAGGGATTTTGTGTACTTGCAGCGGGGCCTCCTTTTTGTTTATTTTTCCTTTTGAGGTACTTCTCTCCATGTTCTTGTCTTTCCTGATCAAATCTTTATTTTGCAAACAATGCCTTTTCTTATTAACTCCCCTATAATCTTTAAGTTTTTACTTACTCAGTGAAAAAGACTATATTATATTACAAAGAATAGAAATTTTTAAAACCAAACTTAAAAAATGATTTAAAGCATATATTTTACATGAATTTTTCCCATAATCACCTGACCTATAATTTGGGTAAATACAATTCTCCTCTTATACTCAATAAGGCAGTTACATTTCAAATGAGTTCAACTGCATTTCTATTTTTTAATTCAATTTATTTAAACTAAAACAACAATAATAAAAACAGTTAACCCATCAACTACATTTCTAAATATATTTTCCCAGCTGATTGTAGAAGGAAATCAGTATCAACCTAACAAAAAGCTTAGAGTCCTAAAATAGGAGGCTACCCTTACTAGAATGCTTCTTGCTCATCATGGGAATGGATCTCAGTCTTCAAGAATCTTCATTGTAAATAATGCAGCAAAAGCATAGCAAGAAATTATAGCTTTTCATTTATCCTTCTTGTCCCTCTCCTTTATACAAAATAGATACCAGTGGAACAAAGGGATGGAAATCATGTTTAGTAACGACAAGCCTAATAGCAAAAAGAGACCCCAAGTCCTACTGACATCAGAGCATAATTTATCACCCTTGTGGAACATTCTTGTCAGTTCCATCCACAAAATGCTACTGCTTCTAATTGTCATCTTCTTATGTTTCCTACACCTCACCTCACACCCATTCCAAACACTGAAATTTAGTGAGCAATGTTTATGCCCTAGAGACTCAAAATACCCTAGACCTAATGATATCTCACCATAGAAACACTTTCTTTATGCAACCAATCTATAGAAAACAGATTTGTATGACTTCCGGGAGCACCAGGCATTCTGTCTTGCCCCCCATCTTCTCCCTAGCTTCAAGGCTATGTCTTATAGATTCTTTCCTGGATGGCTGAGTGCTCTGAGAAATACCTGATAAAACCATGTCCCCTCTACCTTATAGAGAAAGTGAGAAATAACACCCTCAATGCAGTATTCAGATGATTACTGTGATATAACATTCAAAATATGGCATTTGAAATCAGAAAGCCTGTATTTTAAGTTTGGTTTTGGTACTCATATCCCTGCTTACATATTAGAATCATCTGGAAAAGACTAAAAAGAAATAACAATGCTAGGTCACATCCAGAGACTTTGATTTAATTCACCTATGGTGAGTCCTGGACATGGGCATTATTGAATGGATTTCTTAATTATTCTAATGTGTAGCACCATTGAGAGCACACATGGACATGCACATGCATACACACATGCACATACATCTGTGAGACTTGAAAACAAGTATTTCTTTGAATCTCAGATTTTTCACTTGCAAATAAGGGTTGCAATTTCTTGCTTATCTTTATAAAAAAATAGGAAGATTAAAAGTGATATATACTATATGGAAGCCCTTTTTAAAATATACATCACTAAATTTAAAATATTTTAATAATAATTCCAGGTAATATGTTGACATTAATTCCTGCTGATTCTTTATTCTATTGCCATTTTTCTTCCCATCCCAACAAGGACTTTGTGTCTCCTTGTCTTGCATGTTTGTGTGTGCATGTGTATATATATACGCTTATGTGTGTGATATTTTTAGGGAAAAAAACAGAAGTTTTAAAGAATTCAGACCCAAGCTGTTTGGGAGATCCTAGATTTCTAAAACAGCTGGAGGTCAGGGAGCTAGGGTATTCAAATATAGTTTCTTCAAACATGGATAAAGGGAGATTATGAAGCCAAGTACCCCAGACTTTGGAAAAGGGGCTTTAGGTTTAAAGTAAGGACCAGATAGTGAAGCATACCTGCCTAGGATAGCTAGCATACAAGCCTGTCTAGAATTGTCTCATAGAAGTGTTCATAGCCCCACATCTCAGTGATGCAAAGAAAAGGCCCAACCTGAAGGATAGAAGCCAGGAAGTGTGACCTCTGACACTTACAGCCTTCAGTACTTTTCCAGCTGGGCACTGGAGCAACAGAACTCATCACATCAAAGTAGGCACACTTCGTTGTGATTAGAATTCACATATCTACCCTCTTGGAGAGATCCTTGAAGCAATTTTTGTTTTGAGTTATAAAAACAAAGAAATTTAACTATTTATTATGCAACACCAATATTGTATTATAAAATTTTAGAGCTAGTAATTATTCATTTAACAAAAGTTTAACAAAGCCCACCAGGTACCTCAGGGATACCTTTAAACTCAACAAAATAAGTTAGGAATAATAACAATAAAATTGATAATAATATTAATACATTTGTCTTCCCCACTCGAAGGAGTAAAGCTCAAATGAGATAGTAAAATTGAAAGTCAAAATGTATAATCATAATGAATTAAGATTGTAGCTTTGCCACACCAAGATAAACACTAGTCAGGCAGAATCAAATTCAGTAACTTTTAAAGTTATAAAATGAGTTTAAGGAAAAATTCAGAATACTAAATAGTAACTGTCTTCACTGATAATTACTACTTGATACCAAACTATGGGTAAAATAACTTGGGTAGGGATTTCAGGCTTAAAGCAGAGCTAGGAAGCGGTAAAATTGCAAATTGAAATCAAAGTGACATCCATCCCATTTATAGGGTTTGGACTTGGAGCCTAGTTTGCCCAAAAGACTACAAAAGAGAGCTCAACCTGCCTTTCAAAGTTTTGAGGAATATTGCCCTGGTTATCTACCACTCCAGATTTCATACCCCAGCCAAAAATCTCTAATGCACAAATAGCCTTTTAATGATGTAATCCAATTTACTTGGAATAGAAAATTGTTTTCATAAAGAATAAATAGGTGGCTATAAATAACCCAGAAAGGTTTAGAATTGAGTTTATTGATGACATAAATCAGAGTGATTATATGAAGACTTTACATTAAGTTTGGGAATAACAATCTGTGTATTTGATATTTAGAATATTTATAATGTTTAAGAAAATTTAACACCCTAGAGAATTTAAAAGATTATGTTGAAATTATAATTTTTATTTTTTATTTTACCTTTTAAAGATTTTATTAATTATTTTTAGAGAGAAAAGCAGGGAGGGAGGAAGAAAGGCAGAAAATCATCAATGTATGGTTGCTTTTCACCTGTCTCCATCTATGGACCTGGCTGAAGACCTGGCTGAAGACCTGGCTTGCAACTGGTAATGTGCCCTGACTGGAAACTGAACCAACGACCTTTGGGTTCACAGGCTGGTGCCAATTCACTGAGCCACCACCCAGGGCTAGAATTACAATTTTTAAAATGTAACTGAGTAACTGATTTAGACTTGCAATTTTAAGATGAAAACTTAAAAACTAATTTTACCAAGTCTTAAAATAATATTAAATATATAAAGCCTGGTAAAGTCACCATGATTTCTAGAATAAATATTAAATTTATCAATATGTATTATTTTATACTCTGTGGCTATACCCCCATTAGATATAGAAAATATTTGACTTTAAAAAGAAACATTGTGAAACATTTCTAATATCAAATGGGAATATCCATACCTTTTCTCTGGGTAATTTTTTAAAGCCAATATGTTTGCTCTTTTTTAGAGTTTTAAACACAAAATGATTGAGAAATGTCGTTAGGCCAATTCTCCTATATAAATGGAAAAAAAAAAAAAAAAACAGACAGAGAAGTTAAGAGATTCGTTCAAACTATGGCTATTTAAGAATAAAACTAGCAAGAGATTTCACAACTTTCCAGTTGAATTTTTTCTCTACAGTATCACCAGCTTGGCTTATTGTTTAATAGGACAATATTGTTCCCTGGACATATCACTGATATAATGTCTGAGTATGAGCACAATAAATAATTCTTATTTTTCCAACCAAAGAGGAAACATTTAGGTTATTCCAATTTCTACAGCTGAGAATATTCCTCTTGCTAGTTATGGTAATTCTGTCCTGTGTACACAGAAGACAGTTACCTTAAACTCCACCTGCTTCTTTTCTAAAAGCATTAGAAAACATCATTGGTCTGAAAAATGTTTTTAGTTACAGTTTATCCATCATTCAAAAATACTTTCTTAACCCTGGCCAATGTGGCCCAGCTGGTTGGAGCATTGTCCATAGGCCAAAGGCTTTGCAGGTTCAGTTCTCAAGTGGGGTACATACAAGAAGGCAACTGATAGATTGATTCCCTGTTTCACTGTTGTGAGAAACATCACTCTCTCTCTTTCTCTCTCTCTCTCTCTCTCTCCCTCTCTCTCTCCCTCTCTCTCACCCTTCCATCCCTCCCTTCTTCTTTATTTAAAAAATGATGAAAAAGTTGTACTTGGGTGAGGATTAAAAAAATACATTCTCAATGTCTAATATTATATGATCAATTTTGTAGCTATAACAAATAACTTATTTCAGATGAGACATCTGTGAAGTGCTTAGAACACTGAATAATTCTCCTAGGACTTATTGGAGACATGTCTTATGCTGTAAGAACGCTGATCACTCTATTTCTGCTACAAGCACAAATCGAGGTCCTATTATTCTAAAGTGTTAATATTTCTCTAGGGATAGGTGCAGAACAGCTTAAGCAGGGGAAGAAATCTGGCTTACTGTTGACAAAGCACTCACAGCTCTCAGGATAGTGGTATTGTGTAAATGCAAAGCTATTATTGTATAAAAGCATTCAGAAGATAATATTAGCCATAATTGTATTAAATATTAATATAATGCAAATAGTGGCTAAGAGCTTTAAGAAAAACTGTAAAAGTCAATAACAAATGGAGCAAAAGTATACAAAATTTGTGGCTAACTATGCATACCACAGAAACCCAACAAATTGAGGATTAATAATGAATTAGTAATAGTTACACTGCCCATCTTTACTAAATCTTTCAACTAAAATAATTTTTTTTTATGTAAAAACCAAAGTTATAAAACTTTTTTCAATCAGCATTAAACAATCAGGCTTTAAACTCAATTTACTTCATTTCATATGTGATGGCATTTTGATGTGGCTACTTAGCTAGGCTAAAATATAGTCCTCAGTCATTCAATCAAACAAAATCTAGGGATTTCCTGATCACTTGGCCTTAAATTAATCAAAAGGAAGATTATTCTGGATGGGCCTGATGTTACCAGGTAAGGCCTTTAAAAGAGGGCTTCATGCTTCATTGAGCCGAAATCTCCATGATTTAGTTCAGATTCATGTTGTAAGTCTACTCAGCATCTTCTCTTCTGGATTTCTATCTATTCTAAGGACGTCAGGCTTTCTTACACAGCTCCTACAATCATATAAGCCAATTCTTTGCAATAAAGGCAAATCTCTATTCTCTATCTATATTTCTCCCTACCCCTCCTCTCTCCCACTCTCCCTACCTTCTATTGGTTCTGCTTCTCTGGTTAATCTTTGACTGATAAATTATTTTTTTCAGGAAACATGTATGTGGGTTGTTGGACTTTTATGGGTAAAAGAATGTATTCCAAAACATACATATTTATTTTGTACCCATAACACATTAATAAAATAATTATTGAATTTTGTTACCATTGTAGGTAACATAATCTATCATTGATTTTAAAGGATATTACTACTCAAGATCGATGAGCTTTCAAATGTTTTTTAATTGGATTTCAAATAAAATTCTAAACACAATAAATCATTGGATCCTAAAAATAAAGGCTTTAATATGCTGGCTTAAAGAAAAGTTTTAGAAACAGGCTAGGGTACTGGGTGTGCATAAAAAAGGGCTCTCAATACCTTATATTCTTAAGGTCTTATTTCCTCCATCCATTACCTAAAAATAACATGTAAGTCCACACATACATAAACATACACCCCAGAAGAGCAAAGCAAAATGTAAGATTGGGGCTACCTCCTAAAAAGCCTTAAGAATACTAAAAAATGTTTAAATAAATTAAACTCTGATTTAATTTACAGTTGAATAAAATAATGATATTAATTTCACCTTATTATAATAATTATCCATTTCTCCTGAGCAGCTTTTGACATTTTAGTAGGTGCCATATGTTAATTCTTTTTCTGGGAACATATCCTAAGGAACCCAAAACACTAATCTGAAAGAATTTAAGCACTCCAATGTTCACTGCAGCATTATTTACAATCACCAAGATTTGGAAGAAACTAAGTATCCATCAGCAGATAAGTAGATAAAACAACTATGGGACATTTAAATAATGGAATACTACTTGGCCACAAAAAAAGAAGTTTCTACTTTTTACAACATCGTGGATGGACCTGGAGAATATTATGCTAAGTGAAACAACCCAGTCAAAAGAAAAATAAATACCGTATGATTTCACTCGTATGTGGAATCTAATGAACAAATTGAACTAGCTAGCAAAATAAAGAGAAGCTCATACATAAAAAATAGGATGACAGCTAAGCAGGGGCCTATTAAGGGGTGGAGGGATTGAGCAAAAAGGAAAAGGACTCAAGGATATGGACAACAGTGTGGTGATTGCCAGTGGGTGGGGGGAAAGGGGTATAAGGGCACTAAATAGTAATGGAAAAAATAAGCCTTTTGATACAAAAAAGTGAAAAATGAAAGTATTTTAAATGACATATAAAAAAACAGTTAAATTAATCATGTGGCCTTACTCTATTTCTAGCTGAAATGCCTCCAAAAATGTCTCAAAATTAAAAAGCATTATGAAAAGTAAATTACAATGCATTTATAAAATAGAATATTATAAAACTATAGAAAATTATGTTATCAAGTAATTAGTGCAATAGAAAAATTAATTTCATATATAATTTTGTTTATAAAATATAGAAAAAAATTGGGAAAATGTCCCCAAATCCTAAATTATTTATCTCTGGGTAGAGGGATTTTTTTCTAAATTTTTACAGCTATTATATATTTCTGTACACTTAAAATTATTTGCTAACAATAAAATCAATAGTTTATTATCTGTTAAATACTGGTAATATTTTGATATTAAAGTAATAAAACACTCATCTTCCAGGCTTACACAATATGGGAATAGCATACATTCTGTAATGAGCTCTGAGTGTTCCACTTGTTCCTGTTGTGGATTAGTTCTGGTGGGTGTTTAGTTCTAGACTGTGTGTGCTGAGCATGCAGGATGTTTCTGGACTGTTTCCTAAGCCCTCAGTCTTCCTATGATTAGGTCTATTCATACAACCTGATTTAGTAAGTAAAACCAAGATTATATTAAAGTCTTGGTAATGATTGCACACACAGACACAGACACACAGAAATATTAAAGGTGTGAAGATTTAATAGGTCAAACATTTTTGCTTTGTTATTGTAGAGACAGTTTAAACTTACCAAGTCAACCTGGCTGCTTCATATATACCCTTGTTCTTATGATTATACCTACATTCGCAAACTGATGTTTTGATTTCAGTATTGTCACTACACTTATCACTTTTCTCCCTCGGGTGCCATGGTTGCCACTGTCACAACACTTCTCTTTTTTATATTAGGTTCTCTACAGTCAAAATTATATTTCCAATCAGATCTGACCAGATGGATAGAAAGTATAATAGAGTTCAAAATAAGGAATAATTAGATCAATATTTCAAAATCTAGCAATTATCCCCCAGTAAATTTTTTAAAATATTTTATTTATTGTTTTTAGAGAGTGGAAAAGGGAGCGAGGCAGAGAGGGAGAGAGACAAAGAGACATCAATGTATGGTTGTCTTTCACCTGCCTCCAGCTTCAGACCTGGCTAGAGACCTGGCTTGCAACCTGCAAGCTGGAAATTGAACCAGCGACCTTTCAGTTCACAGGCCGATGTCCAATCTGTTGTGCCACTAGCCAGGGCACCCCTAGTAATTTATGTATAAGAATAAGCTTGCTGTTTTTCTCTCTTATCTATTGTCCCTATATATGAAGGAAAGGGTAGATAGATGATCAGTGGTTTCTAACATTTTTTACTCCATGCTGGATTCCAGAGTAAATTCTCTCTTTAGGCCTCAGTTTCTAAAACATTTAGCTTTGTCATCGCATAAAAAATTATTGACAATAGACTTTCCTGGAAGAAATATTTCGGAGGACATGCATAGCACCATGGAGAATCATTTTGATCTAGATGAAGAAGAAATAAATTCTCCTTTCACCAAAACCACTAAAAGCTTTTCCTTTGCTTATTGATGACACATCCATATATATCCAGATGAAATGACCAAAGGTATACATTTTAAAAATCAGATTCAACATGATGATTATAGCTTTTTATCTAACATAATGATAAAGAAAGCAGCCAAACTGATAAAAGTATTTTTAATAACAAAGACTTGATTACCTATACATAATACATAATTTCCACATATCAATGAAACAAATGTAGGGTATTAGAATATTGAAGGACTCAAATAACAGTGTTAAAAAAACAAATGATAACTTAAGGTTAAAATAAAATTGGGGCTGTTCCAGTTACTGTCAAAATGACAAATGAATGGGGGCTGCCAGCTGTCTCCTCAGTATCCAATTCTGGAGATCTGTAGAAGTGAGAATAAGTTGATGGATATGAGAAACTGACATTAGAGGCATTTGACAGCCATGGGAAGAGAGAAGGTGGTTAATTTTTGAGGTATGTGGGAAAATGGTGGCCCAGAACTAAAGTGAGTCAGGAGAAGGAATGGGGATAGGGTGAGGGAGAGCATTGTCTTCAGGATATTTTCTCTCAAAGTTATAACCCAGGGTAGATTTTTGCTGCCCATCAAGTTAAAAGCTTCTACAAGGAAAAGAAAAGCAAAAGCAACAGATCATCTACATAGAATAAGAATCTAGTAGACATCAGACTTCTCATCAGCAATGTGAGATGTTAGAAGAAAATCGAGTCATTATTTTCAGTGTTGATAATAACATTAAAACTAGAAAGTTTTCCTTTAATTATATTCTCAATTATATATATATACATAATTTGTAGAAGTGTTACTAGATAAAACTCTCTTAAAAGAAACAGCTCAGAAATGAGAAAAATAAATTTAGGATTTATGAGATATAATCGTTTGTTGTTTTGGGAAAAGGCAAAAACAAATTTAATGGAAAAGGTGAGTTTTGTTTTATATTGCATTTGATTCTGTTTTAAGGATGAAGATATAAATGTTGATAAGTTTAAAATTAATGAAGAAAATGTAAATAATAATGGACCTTTTAAAAATTAGGGATACTCACCAGATGTATAAAAATAAAGCATATAAATTTAAACCAAAAGAAGAAAAATTGGTTTAGTTTTTGAAAACAGAAAAGGAGATACATTAAAAAATAGTTTAAAAACATAAAATAATAGCATAATAAAACTGACTATAAGACTCATGAAAATATGCAAATGATTATACTCAGTGATCACATCATTCTCAGACTTGCATCTCCAAATGAAGCAGATTGAGCAATATATTTTCTACAAGACAGTTAAAACCAAGTGATCCACAAAGACATACCAGACAAATATAAGCCAAAAGAAAGCCAAGATAGTGTTTTTATTATCGCACAAAATAAAAATGCAAGGGAAAAACTTCATAGCTAACATTATGTATTAGAACAATGGTAGATCTTAAGATTTTATTATTATAAACATATATTGACAACAACATTACCCCACAATGCATAAGGAAACAACTAACAAAATTACAAGAAGAAAGAGATGTTAGTCTTGCTCATAGGGAAATGAAAGTACATTAAACTTTATTTAGATACTGCTTATTATTTATAAATCCAGTAAAAATCCAAATATTTGACAAGATATTCTATTGGTGAGGTCATAGAGAGATAGGTATGCTCATACATTGCTGGTGTAAATGCAAAATAATTCAACACTCATGGAGAAGAATATAGCTATATATAGAAAAGTTCCATATGTATTAATTGTCTGACCTAGTAGTCCTACTTTTTAAAATCTATCTCAAAGATATACTGACAAAAGTACAAAATAAAATTTACACAGGGTACATTTTTTGCACTTACTTATAATAACAAAAGTTTGGTGGTAAAATTGAAGAAAAAAACAGGTCAGGGTTTGACTTTTGATTGTTTTTTAATTGTCTTTTTCAATTGTTTTTAGTTCTGTTTTATTTTACTTAAATATGAAGATATGGATATTAATAAGTTTAAAAATAATAATAAAATGTAAATAATTATGGGCCTTTAAAAAATTAAGGGTATTTACCATAAGCATATGAATAAAATGTGTGATTTTTTTAAGTGAAGAGAAGGAAATATTGATCTATTTTATTTAAAAGATAAACAGATATAATAACAAAACTTTAGAAAAACTTTAATAACCACCAACAGGAAACTGGTTGAAAGATGGATACATCCATAAGATGGAATACATACAACTAGTTATAAAAAGCACTGAAGTGAAACTAAACTCTACGTTGTGATATGAATGAATCTCTAGGTTACAGTAGTTATTTTACTTAAACTCTCAAGTAAGTACAGGGGAAGTCAATATAAATTTTCTTCAAAAGAAACACCATAAGGTAAATAGGAAAGTTGCATACGGGAGAAGGAAAGAAGTAAATTTTCCAAGCAAATAAAATTAATAAGTTAAATTGTTAGGTATAAATGTGAATTGGAAATACCAGGACAATTTTATGCCTGGTTTGCTTCAAAAGCTATACATATTTTGCAGGCTGGAATCAATAAACTTATTAGCATGGCTAGCACCTAACCTGTGGTCTCTCAAAAGAGTTCTCATTAAAAGAAATCCAGATACATAGTGAAATAGCTGATACAAGGTCTGGGGTAAAAAGTTTATATATTAAATATTTTAGGCATAAACTGCTTGCTATGCCAGAAGTAAATAAATTATTAAAGATAAACAGAACCTATTAATAAGACACAGGAACTGGCCTAAAGGTACTTCGGCTGACCTTAGAATGGGAAGTCTAAGAATGGGAAAAAAAGGTAATGACAATACATGGATACATTTTAAGCATATAACAGCTCACAGGATGCTGATATTCATATTGGTTACTCTTGGATGTTTTTAAGATACCAGCCCATGATTCCAAAATTGATAAAAGCAAATAAATCAAGCATCCAATTCTGATTTTTTTTTACTAATTCTATTTCTGGGTAGAATATGGTTACAGAGAGATATTTCTTCTTTATGGAAGAATTTCAGCTAATAAATACAGAAGGTATAACTGACTTATAAAATCACCATTTTTTCATTTCTAATGAAATAATAAGTTTAGGCAACAATGACCCAAGATCTGTACATTTAAGTTTAGTAAAATTTGAGCTCAATAGCAAAAGAAGACTTAAAATGTCCATATATTTGCAAACTAAATAGATGATTACCAAGTGACTTTTGGGTTAAGGAGTAAATTACATGGCAAAATATGGAATATTAAAACTAAAGAGTAAAATACTACATGTCAAATGGTATGCAGTATAGCTAAAAGGTATGTAGCTTAAGATGAATTATTTGGTTAACAAAAAAGTTAGAAAACAAATGAGCTAAGCATTCCACTTAAGCAGTTGAAAAGAGTAAGACTAAATTCAAAGGTGTAAGATAGAAAGAAATAATATAGACAAGAGGATAAATCAATGAAATAGAAAATTACACCAAAACCAAGAAGGATAACATTTCATGAATTCAGGAACACAAATCACTCAACTGTCTGCATTTGAGGTCCAAATGAAAAACAAAACCATAAACCAAACAAAATATATAAAGCAATAAAGTTTAGATCTGAAAAGGACCTTTAGATATATTATGAAATCTGTCTTGAAAGAGTCTAGCCATTGTTGATATAATAAGAACAGTTAGCACAACATCAATGTAACTGGCAGCTGAGGAGAGTGAACTAGAATGTGCATGGGTGAACAATGACTACTTCACTGTACTAGTCAGGGAGAGCAGTAGGCTCCGTTGAGTGAGCATGTGTACTGTGTGGCTTTCCCATTCAAAATGACAGAGTAAGTAGAGCAATGAATCTATATCAAATTTTGCATTAACCTTGAACATTCCTCCACAAAATCTGTTTGGAAAATACAGAAGGCCACAGTTATGGGCAAATGCTGATTGGCAGCTTCATACAGACAACACACCCCGTCATGCATCACATCTCGTGCAGAGATTTTTGGTGAAGCATCAAACCACCCAGGTGACTCAACCCACTACAGACCAAATTTGGTACCCTGTGACTTCAGACTTTTCCCAAAACTAAAATCACCTTGGAAAGGGAAGATATTTCAGACCATCAATGAGAGTCAAGAAAATATAATGGGGAAGCTGATGGCAGTTGGGAGAACTGTGTGAGGTCCCAAGGTGCCTACTTTGACAGGGACTGAGGCATCATTGTTCTACATACAATGTTTCTTGTATCCTGTATCTTCTTTAGTAAATGTCTATTTTTCATATTACATGACTGGATACCTTCTGGGCAAACCTTGTATAGTGTAGCCATACCCATCAAATTTTTGTTTTTAACATTTCACAGCTCCTTTCAAATATACAGAATACAATTAATTAGGCAAACTGAAAAGTCAAAAATTAGAGCTCCCACAAGACTGCCTTCATTTCAGAAATTAGCCACAGGTTCAGAGACCACCTTTGCCTCAGACCAAGGGATTGACAAATTTGAGGATCCCCATTCCACTCTTAGGCTCAATAATTCACTAGAGATACTCACAGAACTCACATAAGGCTTTTATATTCATGGTCATATTTATTACAGATAAAGGATACACATTAGAACCAGCCAGAGGAAGAGACAGACACTTTACCATCTGGCGTCTCTATGTGATGATGTACAGAGGGTCACCCACCAGGGAAGCTCACTCACACATTTGGTGTCCAACATTTTTGTAAGGGCTCAATCATATACTGCCTGCATGGCTGACCTTTATTCTCCAGCCCCTTTTGGAAGTTTGGGCTAATGCCTTTTGACTCCAGTTTCTCGAAAAGTTAAAATTAATACTGTGTACCCACTATAACCCCCAACATACATCACAATGTTAACAAAGGTACTCTAATCAAGCAGGACATTCAAAGGGCTTAGGAAGTACCTCCCAGTCCCCAAGAACAATGGCTATCGATCTCTTCAGCTAAGATAAATTCTTCAAGTCACACTGAATAAGAATTTGGGGGAGTTAGAGAATCTACCTTTTTTCGAAGCTTTCTGGGAAATCCTACTAAGACAGACTTGGAAACCATCAATTCAATTAAAACCTTTAGACTTTATTTACAGATGAAAACTTTGAAGACACAAGAAATTAAAGGACTTGTTTATGTAGTAATGATTACATGGATAGTAAAAAGGGAGCCAAATCTAGATTTTGGGGGCTTGCCTGGGTTACAAAAGGGACTCCATCACCTACATCTCTCACCCATTGTCTCCCAAATGAATAATCACCTGTCTTGTCCATATATCCATAAGTTTACTTACATGGTATTACAATTAAAAATATAAATTCATGTGAAAACACTGCTAAATTCTTTATGGCCTTATACTATCAGAAGTTATAAAGATTTCCAAGGTATGCTCTGTAGAGAAAACTCAAAAATAATTTAAGTATTATCTATTATACCCAACCTTGCTCTTACCAATTTCTGTGAGTCACGTTTAATTTCCCCAAAGTCAAACATTAGCAAATGTGGTAGGGCAACTGCCAATTTAATAAAACAAAATGAAGGAAATATCCTATGGTCTAATTACTTTTTAAATAATTTACCATTATTCAAATTCACTGGTGCTTAAATTGTTCAAAAATCTTATATGCTAGTTTCATTGCAGATAGGTCATCATCCTTACTAAACTGTAAACTGTCAACTACTTCTCCCTTTAATCAGTTGTGCCTCATAGTAGTACTCAGTAATCGAAGAACAAGAATCAGATAAAAATCTGTTTCTTATTCTGAGTTTTTTATATTACTCAGCCTTGTGGCCTAAATGCTATTCTTCTTCAATAATTATAGTAAATTACTCTAATTGCAATCGATTATTAATTGCTAAATTTATTGCTATTTTGAAATTATATAAATATAATTTATGTCAAAATAATCATTACAAAGAAGTAGGTAAGAAAAACCAAGATGGCAGAGAAGCAGATAAAAGCTCCACTAACCTCCACCCAAACTAAAATTACAACTAAATCAAAAAAAAAAAAAAATCATCCTGAACAACCAACTAAACACAAGCTGAAGAGAAACCTGTAACCAAGAGCAATGAGACTGATAGGAATTGTGGAGATGCGAGAGGGCTAGCTGGACTCCCAAGGGCAGTAAAATTCCAGAGTGATATTTTAGCAGCCTGGGTAAGGGAAAGGGATTTCCTCTGAAAAGTGTGGGGTCCAAACCTCAAGCCGGGCTTCCCAGCCTAGAGCACCAAAACTGGGAAAAGAACTCAAATAACATCCAGCTGTGAAAAGTAGTGGAGCTTTCTGTCCACCAGGGAAAGATGGCTTAGAAACATAGAAAGCCCCTTAAAGAGCCAAAGCACAACATTTAATTTGCAAACACTTACCCTGAGTGTTGGCAGAGAGAGGGCAGAGTGAGTTACAGATGCATGAGGAAAGTATGGGGTTGGTGGCTCTAGGGGGAGAATAGAAGGAACAGTCCTCAGGATCCCTGTGCTGAGTCATTCCCCCATAGGCAGGAGCCATCTTGCTCAGATATAGCATTCCCTTCCAAGTGGCATCAGCCTCAGGGGAAGCAATAGCCCTATGAACAGAAATCCCTTACACCCTACCTTATGAAACTTAAGCCATGCTACAGAGTATAGCTGAAGGCTACCTCAATGGTTAAGTCTAACAGTAAAGGCAGAATTCTGGGAGCTCTGAGATATTTGCTGACCCTCCTCTATGCCTGATGCTGATAAAACCAGCCTTAGCATGCAGCCTTGTTCTCTCTGCACAAACCTAGGCCTAACAAAGGGAGACACAAGCTGTGGGTCACTGATAGCTCCAGAGGTTGCTCAGGGTCACTCATAATAAGCATCTGACATAGACCTGTATCAGGCCCATATATATGCTGTCTCCAAGAGACCTATCTCATATCAAAAGATATATATGGACTAAAAGTAAAGTGATAAAAAAAATATTTTGTGCAAATGGAAAGGAAACTGAGTGGGGATAGCAATACTTATATCCAACACAATAGACTTTAAGACCAATGCTATGATAAAACACAAAGAAGGACACAGCATAATGATAAGGGAGACAATCCAACAAGAAGATATAAACCTAGTAAATATTTGTGCACACAAGATAGGAGCATCTAAATATCTATAGCAAATCTTGATGGATATAAAGGGAGAGACCAACAGAAACACATTCATAATAGGGGATTTTAACCCCCTTTGACTTCAGTTGATTAATCTTCTGACAGAAAAAGTAGAAAAGGAGACAGCAGCTTTAAACAACACATTAGATCAAATGGATTTAATTAATATCTAAAGAGCATTTCACCCCAAAGTAGCAGAATATACATAATTTTCAAGTGCACATAGAATGTTTTCCAGGATAAACTACATCTTGGGACACAAAATATGTCTCAAGAAATTTAAGATTAAAATCATATCAAGCACAATACTATGAAACTACAAATCAATCACAAGAAGAACACTGAAAAACATGCTAAGATACGGAACTAAATAACATATTATTAAACAACGACTGGGTCAACAATGAGATCAAGGAAGAAATTTTAAAAATACCTTGAAACAAATGAAAATGAGGACATAACAACCTAAAATCAGTAGGACATAGAGAAAGCAGTCCTAAGAGGGAAACTCATAGCATTATAGGCCTATCTCAAGAAACAAGAGAAAGCTCAGAAAAAAAAAAAAATCTAACTTTACACTTAAAGATACTGGAAAAAGAAAAACAAACAAATTCCAAAGTGAATAGAAGGAAACAATAAAGATCAGAAAGGAAGGGTGGAAAGCTGTGGAGTTTGCTGGCCTGAGAGAGTGCTGGAGACAGAGAACCAGTAGGGTGACCACAACAAAAATACATTGGCACCCATCTACCTTGTGCTCCAGCAGAAGGGAGGGCAGAGAGGTCTGGAGACACATAGGGAGAGTTTGCTGTGGTGGCTTGGAGGAGAGAAGTGGGGAGGTGGCTGTAGGGATCTGGGCGCTGACTCATCACCCACACCTCCTATGGATTGCAATGGGCCAAACAGCTTCCCTATGGGTGGGGGGGGGGGTCCTCATAGCCCCTCCCACAGGAAGCAATCTGCCCCACCCAGGGGTGCCTGAGCCTGGTGCCTGATCACAATTCTTTGATTTACATCTAAATAAACCTCTCCTGCACTGCCCTGCCCTGTCTGAGTACAGATACAATAGTGGGCACCTGAAGAGATATTTCTCACTCAGCAGTGCCAGGGCCTGGCAGCTGATTACAAACTCTCTGACTTACAGCTGGATCAGACAGTCAGCCCCACACAGTTGCAACTGAGCCTGGTGGCTGTGGATTCATTGGTTCACAATTGAGTTGGGTTGTTCCACCCACTGGCCTCTGGGCCTCCTAGCTGATCACAGATTCATTGGACTACCATTGTACCTTGCTGTCTAGCCAAGCAGCTCCTGAGCCTGGTGGCAGAACACAGATTAATTGGATTACAAATGGATCTTGCTTCCTAGTCCATGGCTCCTGAGCCTGGGGGCTAATCACAGATTCATTGACTTACATCTGAATCTGTCCCACCAGGCTGCACCTTAGCTACAGGCTGATCAACTGGATTACAATTGAACCTCTCTGTCTAGCCCAGCAGGGCCTGAGTTTGGTAGCTGGCTTATTGATTTACAACTGAATCAATCTATCACACCCAGCTGCATCTGAACCTGGTGATGGATCACAGATTGATGGGATTACAACTAAATCAATCCTTCCACCCTAGCAGTTCCTTATCCTGGCAGCTGATCACAGTCTGATTGGATTACAATTAAACCTAAAAATGGGGAGAAAAAGAAACAGTCCATCACCAAAAGGAAAGGGAATCCCCAGAAAGATCACTAAATGAAACAGAGGCAAGCAAGCGACCAGGTAAGGAATTCAAAATAAGGCTGATAGAGAAGCTCGATGAGCTCCGCCAGCTCAAACAAACAAACAAACAAACAAAAAACCTACAAAGAACTCCGGGGAAGCTATAAGGAACTTACTGAGAACAACACCAGCATTAAAAAGGGCATAGAAACTACCAGTAAGAGCCAGGAGGAAATGAAGAATACAATTTCTGAATTGAAGAATACAGTAGCAGGAATCAACAGTGGGCTAGAGGAAGCAAAGGATCAGATCAGCAAGCTGGAGGACAACCTAGAAAATAATCCAACACAGTGCAACAGAATGAAAAAGGCTGAACAAGAATGAAGAGGTTTTAAGAGAGCTGCAGGACAACATAAAACACAATAATATACATATCATAGGGATATCAGAAGAAGAAGAGAAACAAGAAATGGAAAACCTATTCAAAAGAGTAATGATAGAAAATTTCCCTAACACGAGTGAAAAGGTTACTCAAGTTCAGGAAGCACAGAAGGTCCCAATGAGGATGAATCCAAATAGACCCACTCCAAGATACATTATAATTAAAATGGCAAATTTCAAAGATAAAGAGAGAATTCTAAAAGCATTAAGAGAGGAACAACAAATAATATATAAGGGGGCTCTGATAAGGTTATCAAATGATTATTCAAAAGAAACAGTACAAGCCAGAAGAGAATGGAAAAAATATTCCAAGTAATGGGAAACAAAAGTCTGCAACCCAGAATACTCTACCCAGCAAGGTGCTCAGTCAAAATGGAAAGAGACATAAGGAGTTTCCCAGACAAAAGAAGTCTAAATGAATACATCTCTACCAAACCAGCATTGCAAGAAATGCTAAAGCGTTTGCTTTGAAAAAATGAAGAAACAGAGAGACACAAAGAAAAACACAGGTACAAAGGGGGGAAAAGGCAAAAATTAATATCAATCAATAATAATCTTAAATGTAAATGGATTAAAGGTGCCAATCAAAAGACATAGGGTAGCTGAATGGATAAGAAAACATGACCCACATATATGCTATCTTCCAGAGACCCACCTCAGAACAAAAGATTGACAAAGATTGAAAGTAAAGGAATGGAAAAATATATATCAAGGAAATGGACATGAACAAAAGGCTGGAGTAGCAATACTTATTTCAGACAAAATAGATTTTACAATAAAGGCCATAAAAAGAGATAAAGGAGAAAATTTCATAATATTTAAAGGACAAATCCATCAAGAAGAAACAACTCTGGCAAACATATATGCACCCAACATAGGAGCTCCAAAATATATAAGGAAAATCTTGGAGGATTTCAAGAAGGATATAGACAGCAATACACTAATAGTAGATTTTAATACCCCATCATCAACAATGGATAGATCTTCCAAACAAAAAGAAACCAAGAATATTTTGGCATTAAACAACATTCTAGAGGAAATGGATCTAACTGATATATATAGAACCTTTCACCCTAAAGAAGTAAAATACACATTCTTTCAAATGCACATGGAACATTCTCAAAGATAGATCACATGGTAGGTCACAAGACAGCCTCCACAAATACATGAAAATTGAAATCATACCAAGCATCTTCCCATATCACAATGGAGTGAAGTTAGATACCAACCTCAAAGAAAAAAACCAAAAACACTCTAACTCATGGAGACTGAATAACATGCTTTTAGGTAATGAATGGGTTTACAATGAGATCAAAGATGAAATAAAAAAGTTTCTGGAAACAAATGACAGTGAATACACATAAGTCTAAACCTATGGGCAAAGGCAGTGCTCAGAGGGAAATTCATAGCAATACAGGCCTACCTAAATAGGTCACAAGAAGTGTATATGAACAAGCTAACTATAAAGCTGCAAACACTAGAAGAGCAACAACAAACAAAGCCCAGAGCAAGTAGAAGGAAGGAAATCATCAAGATCAGAGCAGAATTAAATAACTTAGAGACTAAAATTACAATTTGAAGAATTAATAAGTCCAAGAGCTGATTCTTTGAAAAACATAAACAAAATTGACAAGCCTTTAACCAGACTCATCAAGAAAAAGAGAGAGAGGACCCAAATAAACAGAATCAGAAACAAAAGAAGAGAAATCACAATTGATACTTCAGAAATACAAAAAATTATAAGAAATTACTTCAAACAACTATATGGTAAGAAATATGACAACCTGGGTGATATAGACAAATTTCTGGAAATGCATAATCTACCAAAACTGAATCCTGACGAAGCAGAAATCCTGAATAAGCCAATAACAACTAGTAAAATTGAAGAAATAATCAAAAATCTCCCAAAGCACAAGAGCCCCGAACCAGATGGATACACAGGTGAATTCTAACAAACACTTAGAGAAGAATTAATTCCTATCCTTCTCAACCTATTTCAAAAAATCCAAGAAGAGGGAACACTCCCAAATGCTTTCTATGAGGCCAATATCATTCTAATCCCAAAACCAGGTCAAGATACAACTAAGAAAGAAAACTATAGGTCAATATCTCTCATGAATGTAGATGCTAAGATTCTCAACAAAATATTGGCCAACCAGATCCAGCAGTACATTACAAAGATCATACACCATGATCAAGTGGGTTTCTTCCCAGGGATGCAAGGATGGTGCAACATTCTCAAATCAATAAATGTAATACACCACATCAACAAAATGAAAGATAAAAACTATATGATCATATCAATAGATGCTGAAAAGTGTTTGATAAAGTACAGCAACCATTTATGATAAAAATACTCAGCAAAATGGGAATAGAGGGAGCATGCCTCAACATCATAAAGGCCATGTATGAGAAACCTGAAGCCAACATCATACTCAATGGGCAAAAGCTTTCCCCCTAAGATCAGGAACAAGACAAGGCTGTCCACTTTCTCTATTTCTGTTCAACATCGTTTAAGAAGTTCTAATCATAGCTATCAGAGAAGAAAAAGGAATCAAAGGTATCCAAATTGGAAAGGAGGAGGTCAAACTCCTTTTATTTGCAGGTGATATGATAGTGTACATACAAAACCCGATAGATGCCACCAAAAACTTACTCAACCTAATATGCAAATTTAGCAAAACAGCTGAATATAAAGCTAATATTCAGAAATCAAAAGCATTTTTGTATACCAATCATGAAACATCAGAGACAGAAGGTAGAAAACAAATCCCATTTACCACAGCAACAAGAAAAATAATGTACTTAGGAATCAACTTAACCATGGACGTAAGAGACCTATATTCAGCAAACAACAGAACACTGAAGAAAAACATTAAGGAAGATACAAATAAATGGAAGCATATACTATGTTCATGAATGGGAAGAATTAAAATCATTAATATGTCCACACTACCTAAAGCTATCTAACGATTCAATGCAATCCCCATTCAAATACCAATGACATACTTCACAAAGATAGAAAAAATAGTTCAAACTATTATATGGAGCCAAAAATGCCCACGAATAGTCACAGCAATCTTGAGAAAGAAAAACAAGGTAGGAGGAATCACAATACTGGACATCAAACTATACTGCAAGGCTACTGTCATCAAAACAGTCTGTTACTCGCATAAAAATAGACATATAGATCAATGGAACAGAATAGAGAGCCCAGAAATAAACCCAGAACTCTATGGTCAATTAATATTTGACAAAGGGGGAAGGAACATCAAATGGAGTAAAAACAGTCTCTTCAGAAGGTGGTGTTGGGAGAACTGGACAGCAATATGCAAATAAATAAAACTAGGCCACCAACTTACACCATACACCAGAATAAACTCAAGATGTATAAAACATTTAAACATAATCAGTGTCGACATAAAGGCCCTGGAGAAAAATATAGGCAATAACATTTTAGATATCCTATGCAGATATATGTTTGTTTGTTTATTTTTAATAGAGTTGGTCATTTTATAAGCTTTTAGTTTTCTTTTTTTTTTTTTTTAATTTTATTGTTGTTGTATTACATCCATCCCCTTTTGCTCCCCTTTGTCTCCCTCCCCACCCACCCATTCCCCACAAAGTCAATCCCGCCTGTTGTCCATGTCCATGGTTCCTTTATACTAGGTTCTTGTCTAAGCTGCTCCTTTCTTGCCTCTGCCTCTCCCCTCCCCCCAACCCCTTTCCTCTTGACCACTGAAGACCTATTCCTTGTATTCATATACTTGGTTCTGTTTTGCTTGTTGTTAGTTTTGCTCATTATTGTCCTGTAATGGGTGAGATCATATGATATTTGTCCTTCACTGACTGGCTTATTTCACTAAGCATAATACTCTCCAGTTCCATCCATGTTGTTGCAAAGGGTGCAAGTTCCTTCTTTCTTTCTGCTATATAGAATTCCATTGTGTAAATGTACCAAAGTTTTT
>PVIW01009190.1:0-53950 GCA_004026585.1 Noctilio leporinus
GGAACGGGGTAGGGGGGAGGGAGAGGTAGAGGCAAAGATGGGGAGCAGCTTAGACAAGAACCTAGTATAAAGGAACCATGGACATGGACAACAGGTGGGATTGACTTTGGGGGGAATGGGTGGGTGGGTGGGGGGACAGAGGGGAGCAAAAAGGGGATGGATGTAATACAACAACAATAAAATTAAAAAAAAAAAAGAAGATGGAAAAAAAAAAGAATATCATTCTAAACAAAACAAATCAGAGAGAAAAAGTTAAGAATCATATTATTTTACTCACATGTGGTATATAAAACTGAAAGTAACAAACAAACAAAAAAGAAAAACAAACGAAAACTCATAGACACAGGCAACATTATGGTGGTTACCAGAGGAAAGGGGGACAGAGGTAGTGAAGGGTAAAGGGGGTCAAATATATGGTGATAGAAGATTATTTGACTTTGGGTTTTTGGCACACAATGCAATATACAGATGATGTATCATAGACTCATACAGTTGAGATTATATAATGTTATTAACTATTGTTACCCCCAATACATTTAATTTGAAAAAAATACCTAAGAATAAATTTAACCAGAGAGGTAAAAATCTTGTACTTGGAAATTTATAAGGTGTTTAAGAGAAAATATTCTGCTTAAAAAGAGAAACGATGTTACTAAAAAACAATGAAAGAGAAAAATCATAAAAGCAACCAAAATTAAAAGATATTACTATAGAAGGTGAAGCAGTATGATCTACTGCTGACAGCTCATCAAAAAATAAAGGGAAATTACCAGTCAAAATGCTGACATAGGCAGACATGGCTGCCTCTTCACACAACCATGTCAAAATTAAAACTAAAATATAGAACAACCATCATTCAGGACCATCAGAAACTGAGTTGAATGGATGTTTGACAACTACGAAATTAGAAAAAGCACATCCATCCAAACTGGTAGGAGGCACACAGGCACAGACCAGGCTGGTCTCTAATTGACGTGTGGTGGATAAAAATTCGGGAGGGATACCCTAGGAGGGAGTGATCCCAGCCCCAGGCCAGACCACACAGCCCAGGGTTCCAGAATCAGGAAGATAAACCCCCATTACCTCTAGCTGTAAAAACCAGTGAAAGAAACTGCCGGCTTCTCAGGAGAGTCTATTTAAAGGGCTAGCATGGACTTAGAACATATGCAAGCCCACCCACTCTGGGAACTACCACCAGGGCCACAGGCAGAAGGGTGCCAGCCGCATATGGGAAGCAGGTGAAGTGCCTGGAAACAGGATGAGTGCCAGGCAAACTTCCAGAAGCTAGGCAGTGGCATTGTCCCCTCTCTGACCCATCCCCCACATTATCTCATGTTTCCTAGACTTCTCTGTTCATAGAAAAAATATATAATTTTGGCAGCACTTAATGTTCTGGAGGACACCAGTTTAGGTAACAGTGGTCTAATGGTCTAGCATAATATATTATTAGTGAACTCATACTGACTTTTTTTAAGATTATATTTATTATTTCCAGAGAGAGGGGAAGGGAGAGAGACATCAATGTATGGTTGCCTTTCATCTGCCTCCAGGTACAGACCTGGCTGGAGACCTGGCTGAAGACCTGGTTATGTGTGCCCTGGCTGGGAATCGTACCAACGACCTTTGGGTTCACAGGCCAACACCTTATCCACTGTACCACCAGCCAGGTCATACTGACTTTTAGTAGTTACCATTTCCTTTTCAAAATGCTTTTTAATTTATTTAGAATCTTTGTTAAAATTCCACTGTATCATTCAAATAAATAACATGCACTCTTCCATCATTAGTTATGGAGAGCATCTTTTATTTTTCTTATAAGAGTGTGAATAATCATTCATCCATTTCATTTACTAATATCCTCACTACTCTAAAAAGTTGTTCTCCTATGCGTCATAGTACCTGAGAATTAGGATAAGGGTACCATGTGTGAATAACATGTAAATATTTGGAATGGGATTACATTCTACAATAAAGAATATGAATGCTAATCTCATGAAAAGATGGACTGCATAAAAGAATACTTCTATTTTTAGACAATAAGACAGAAAAGAAACATTTTTTGGAGTGGTTGTTATATGCAGTCCATCTTTTCATGAGATTAGCATTCATATAGCATTGTGTACCGTCTACATGCACATTATTTAGTCTAAATCTTCATAACAATCCTATGAAATAGCTATAATTGCCCTATTTGACAGAAAATAAAAATAAGGCACAGTGTTTAATAACTTGCACAAGGTCATGTAGAGAAACAATATTTCAAAATTGTTTAAATTTCATATACTCTTAACCACTATGCAATAGTGCCTCCCTGAGGACAAAGGCTATATAAGTCATTTATACCTTAATATTTCAGAATCCTAGCATAGCAGTTGCTCAAAAAATATTGGCTGAATGAAGGAATATGTTAATAAATACATTTCAGCTAGAGACTTTCATTCATCAAAGAATTTATGTGCTTTATAGGAAAATATTTCTATCAGTCTTGGAACTTCGGTTCTTAGTTATTAATGTTGTTCTACCTTACTAATCTATAGTAATCTGTCTAAATATCATTGTTTTTCTAAATCAATCTTCAAATCATGAAAACTAAACCAAAGGTAGGTTTTAAAAATGGCTTAATAGATTTCTGCTTACCCTTAGTAAAGAACTGTAAGATGTGGGACGTCTTCATGGATAAGTGCATCAGTGTAATGAACAAAGATTTTTTTTTTTTTTTTTGGTGGGCAAGAGGTTAAATTTATTAACACACTCATACATAATTTGGTGGATGCAAATCTACACTCTATGTCCTAGAGAAGATATAAGGATCAAATTAAATTCTGTAGGTAAAGTACTTGTGTGATCTATGAAACCTAGTAAATTTAATATTTCATTTATTTTCCTTATAGTTTATAATTTTTAAAAAGATTTTATTTCATTATTTTTAGAAAGAGGGGAAGGGAGAGAGGCAGAGAGGGAGAGAGACATCAATGTATGGTTGTGTTCCACCTGCCTCCAGCCACAGACCTGACTGGAGACCTGGTTTGCAACCTGGTTATGTGCCCTGGCTGGGGAATCGAACCTGCGACCTTTGGGTTTGCAGGCCAGAACCTTATCCACTTATCCTGGCTACCAGCCAGGGCTTGAACAAAGATTTTTAAAGGTGTGATTCTTGTTTTCCACTAATAAGGTTCTATTATTTTACTAGGGAGTGATCATCTTAGATGTGACTAAGTATTGTGATAGTATTGGCATCATTTAACTTAGAAATTATAGAAAAATTATTTCTAATTTTTCAAGGTCTTCCAGTTCATCTTAATTGAACAGCTAATAAATCACTAGGTGTTCACCATCTGATAAAAACAAACAAAACCTAGTAAATAATTCTAATATGAGATAGTTATAAATGTAATAAAAGGGATAAGAGTAAGATGCTACTGAGAAAGATTAATTAAAACAAGCTGGACATGGAAAGTTTATATTTAATGGGAAGCTATCATATGCAAGGCACTGTGCATATTATGAAAGAGACAGAAATGCATTAATATAGGATTTCTATACTTATGAAGGTCATAGCTTTGTAGAAATGACTGACAAAAAATAAAAATTATGGAAGTGACTGAAGCATGTTATAGAAAACTATTTAAAAGTGTGGGCTGTGGCTGGTGTGGTTCAGTGGATTGAGCACTGACCTAAGAACTGAAAGGTTGCAGGTTAGATTCCCATTCAGGGCACATGCCTGGATTGTGGGCCAGGTCCACAGCTGGGGGCATGTGAGAAGCAACTGATCCATGTATCTCTTGGAAAATAAAATAATAAATAAAATCTTTAAAAAAATAAAATAGCGTGGGAGCACAGTGAAGACTAAATCTGCTTGAATGAAATGTGCAAGGCTTGTTGAAGAGTTAACATTTTTATTTTAAAATGTTATTTGTATTGTTGTAGATATAGAATATACTGAAATGATTTTAAAAATAAAGCAAAAACTCAAGGTTCACATTGGGAAGTCCCATGTCTATCTCTTCCCCATCTGCAACTCTTTCCCCTACACCCTGCAACTAAATGCTTTTATTAATTATTGTGGGTACTTTTAGTGTTTTTCTATGTAAATACAAGAAAATGAAGATATATGCCATTATGACAAGCATCCTTTATTCAAAAGATATTATACTATAGATGCTGTCTGTATATACTGATATGGTGTGTAGTGCTGCATTGCATGGTTTACTACAATTTATTTAACAAGTGCTCTAGTGATGAACTTTTGAGTTATTTCCTATCTTTTATTACAAACCATACACCAATAAACAGCTTTGTATACATATGAAGATATATTTGTAGATGTAAATTCTGATTAAGATTGCTGAGTCAAAAGATAAATTTACATTTTTGATGAATACTAACAAATTATTTCCCATCAGTATTAAGAATGCTTATTTCCCAAAGCTGATTCATAAAAATTATCTTTTGTTGTCATTTAATGCATAATTATCTTATTATATGAGGTGGAACATTTTTAAATGTATGGGAGATTTGTACTCATTTTTCTCTGAACTACCCATTTATGTCTTTTTCTCATTTTTTACACTAGATTACTTTTCTTTTTCATATTAGTTTCTAGGACCTCTTAATAAACTAAGAATATTAGTTCCCATCAGTTATATAAGTTGTAAATATTTTTACAGATTTTTTAAATTTAATTTTATTGTTGTTGTATTACATCCATCCCCCTTTTGCTCCCCTCTGTCCCCCTCCCCACCCACCCATTCCCCCCAAAGTCAATCCCACCTGTTGTCCATGTCCATGATTCCTTTATACTAGGTTCTTGTCTAAACTGCTCCCCTTCCTTGCCTCTTCCTCCCCCTCCCCCCAACACCCTTCCCCCTGACCACTGAAGGCCTATTCACTGTATTCATATATGTGGTTCTGTTTTGCTTGTTGTTAGTTTTGTTCATTATTGTCCTGTAATGGGTGAGATCAAGAACTGGAGAGTATTATGCTTAGTGAAATAAGCCAGTCAGTGAAGGACAAATACCATATGATCTCACCCATTACAGATTTTTATTATTTTAAAAATGTATGGGTTTATTTTGGAGCATGCAGAAGTATCTTTTTAAAAAAGTAGTTCACATTATTGATCTTTTCTATTTTTGGTTTCTGAATCTTGCACCATAGTTTAAAAAAGCCTTTTCTATTCTTTGATTATAAAAGAAGAATTCACATGTACTTTCTTCTGGTTCCTCTGTAGATTTTTTCCTTTAATGTTGGGAGTTTACCTTGGATGTTCACTGTACATTACAAAAATCTTTTTGCATCTATTTCTTTCTTTGCTTTTTGCTGGTATATTTTACAGTGATGTTCAGGTATCATTTCTGCTCCCTCCTAAATATAATATCTAGTTTCTAGGACTTATTTTTTCATATAACAACCATGCCATTATCATACTTGAAAAAATTAACAGTTATTCCTTAATAGCAACTAATACTCAGGCTACCTTATTTTTTCCTGATTATCTTAAAGATGCCATTTTATAACTATATTTTTTCTCATCAGCATCTAAGTAAGATCCACACATTACATTTAGTTGTTAAGTTTCTTGTTTGTTTTATTCTATATCCCTCTGTTTTCCCTTGTATTGTGTATATACATTTAAGGAGCAGACAGAGGAGAGACAGCAGAGTGCAGTGTTGTTCTTTAAAACTAGATTTAGAGCCTCCTCAGTCTTTCAAGAAAGAAATAGGACTTAAATAAATAACATTTAGCTTTGCCCAGCGTAGTTTTATCAAGAAATGTGATTCATAAAAAGTAATTTTCTTGTGATAAATCTAAACTTTATTACATTAATCTAGAATTCTTCAGATAGTTCCTTGTAAACATATTTATCAGTTCTCATTTTATATACTTAGTGTTATGTTTGAAATATTTTTTAACAGGAGGACAAAATATTTTCAGTAATGTATCAAAACTTGGGTACAGTATGTACAATGACCATGCAGCAGTGTGACCAGAGTGTAGTAAGCAAAGGCTTGAGTGACTTGAGATGAGATGCAAAGAAAGGGGCTGGTGCCAAACCATGCAGGGCTTTCTAGGGCCATAGGACTTCGGATTTTATCCTGAAAACAATGGGAAGCCATTGAAAAGTTTTGTTTTGTTTTGTTCTTAAGACTTTATTTTATTCATTATTTCCAGAGAGAGGGGAAGGGACAGAGGCAGAGAGGGAGAGAGACATCAGTGTGTGGTTGCCTTTCACGTGCCTCCAGCTACTAGACCTGCTGGCTGGAGACCTGGCTTGCAACCTGGTTATGTGTCCTGGCTGGGAATCGAACCAGCAACTTTTGGGTTCACAGGCCAGCACCTTGTCCACTGAGCCACCAGCCAGGGCCATTGAGAAGTTTTAATTTTTTCAGTTGTACACTTTCAACTCAGGAAAATTCTCACTATTTCCATGTATATTAATTAGCTCACATGAACATACCAAAATAAATACAAACTGCTGGTAAGAATGTGGAGAAATGGGAACCTTAGTGTACTGTTGGTGAGAATGCAAACTGGTGCAGCCACTATGGAAAACAGTGTTAATTTCCTCAAAAAACTAAAACTGGAACTGCCTTTTGATCCAGCAATTACACTGCTAGGACTATACCCAAAGAATCCTGGAACACCAATTCAGAAGAACCTATGCACCCCTATGTTCATAGCGGTGCTATTTACAATAGTCAATCCTGGAAACTGCCTAAGTGCCCATCAGTGGATGAATGGATCAAAAAACTGTAGTTCATTTACACAATGGACTACTCCCGAGCAAAAAGAAAAAAGGGACTCCTGCTTTTTGTAATAGCCTGGTTGGAACTGGAGAGTATTATGATTAGTTAAATAAGCCAGGTGGTGAAAGACAAATACCGTATGATCTCACCTAATACAGGAAACTAATGAACGAAACAAATGAGCAAAATAGAACCAGAGGCATGGAAACAAGGAACAGACTGACAGTGACCAGAGGAGAGGGGGAGAGGGAGAAAGGGGTAAAGAAGGGGAAAAGTTTAGTCTAAGAACTAGTATAAATGATCCATGGACATAGACAACATGTGGGATTGACTGTTGGAGGGGATGAGGTGGGTGGGACAGGGAAGAGCAATGGGGGAAAATGGGGCAACTATAACAGAACAACAATAAATTAATTTTAAAAAGAAATGTAAGCCGTTAGTGTCTCATCCACCAACATGAGTCAAAACTAATTTAATTATTTTCTCAACCCTGGAAACATGCCATTACGTTTCCATTCACATTTCCACCAACTCCTGAATTTTATGCAGAACTAGAATCAATCTGCATCTGACATACAAGAATTCAGGGTTTAAAAGTTTATATTTGTAAAGAAAATAAATTATATTTATGAAGAAAATTTGTGTAATAATTACCTTTTCAGATATTACTTCACTGCCATTCATTTTGCTTCCTGTTCACCTAAAATACTTGTATTTTTTCTGTAACAAAAGCTGCAGTTTCATGGCCACTGGTTGGTCCATATATAAAATCTCATTTTCTCATAAGCAGATGGGCAAAATGCATTTTAGCAATCAGTTAATATTCACCAAATTGTACCTATATATATTGTAGTACACAGATTGGATATTAAGGGAGCTTCCCTTTGAGTGACAGTAACAATGTGCTGTTCTTGTGACAGTGCTGCAAATTCTCCACGCTCAAAATCAACCTTCTTGGAAGGCAGAAGATTGTAGAAGATTGAAGTCAATCAAAACAAGATTGCAATCCCAATTTTATCACATATTTGTAGTATATCAGGGCCAAGTCACAGTTTCTCTCAGCTTCTTTATCTACACAATAGAAATAACAGTAACTAACATGCAGAGTGGCTGTGCAGACTCCATACACACACACACACACACACACACACACACACACACATATATATATATATATATGGTCTGTCCAGAAGGTGTCCAGCCATGTACTATGAAAAATAGAACCATTTATTGAAGAACATACAAGATACAAGTTACAATTCATCATTGATATTTCTCATTGATAATAACTTGTTATTAGTGTTTGAAGGATCTTTGATTTTACTCTTTATGACTCTAGAGCATACACTTATAATCTTATAAGTTAACTGTAACATTACTAGACACACTGATTTTACCTAATTTTGCTTTATTTTCTTAATATACAGGGCAGGGCAAAAGTAGGTTTACAGTTATTCATAAGGAAAATAATACAGCAATTAATCAATAATATAAAAATAAACTATGTTTGCATACCAATGACTATATACCTACTTTTCACCCACTCTGTATTCAGTTTTTTAATTATACATTAATTTTTTTCTAGAAAAGTAATATGATCATAATTGATTTTTGTTTCTCAGGCCACATTATCATGTATTCTAACAATGAGTATTTCTATGACTCTGGATTCATTTACTTTTAAAAATGCAGTGCCTTTTTTACCTCACTCTACTTAACAGCCATAGCACAACACAAATAGGTTTGAGAATCCTTAGGGTACATCTTTCAGATGCTGTGTGAAGCAGTCAGTCCCTTGGCTACTACTTGGTGCCTCCTATTTTCTTACTCTTTTTGCTGTAGCAATGCCTTGTCCTTGCCCATGCTAAGAACAAAACAAACAAAAACTGTGCAATCCATTGCCTTTTAAGGCACCAGTTATTCATTACTGATGGCTTTTGAAGGTTCTCTCTGTTAATGGTACCCTTGGAAATTTTTACACTAAGGTTGGTGGTGCCTAATGCCTTAGCCTGTCAGAAGTATGTGGACTGAAAATGCCATCTCTCATTGCTGACATTAATGCTCCTGATACTTCAATGTAAGGATTAAATACTTAATATGTTGGCCCTGGCTGGTGGCACAGTGGATAAGGCGCTGGCCTGCGAACCCAAAGGTTGCTGGGCTCAATTCCCCAGCCAGGGCACATACCCAGGTTGCAAGCCAGGCCTCCATCCAGATCTGTAGCTGGAGGCAGGTGAAATGCAACCATACATTGATGTCTCTCTCCCTCTCTGCCTTTCTCCCTTACCCTCTCTCTAAAAATAATAAATAAAATATATATTTTAAAAATTTTATATAAATACTTAATATGTCATGAAAAGTGACCCAGTTGTGGTAAAACAGTTGTGTAATGCTATGTAATAGGTGAAATAATTCATTACATTTTCACACTTTTATTGGTTAGGTATCCTTCTAGGAGTTAACTCTAAGTGCCTAAGAATGACGAATGAGCTAGGTCAGGAACTAATCCAACTGAATGATACATACCTGTGCTGTAATTGAAATCACTGTTTCTAATGGGGCTGACCCAGTGAATTCATCTTGAGTTTTGGGACTTTTTGTTTTCCGAGGATAAGTTACTTTCCAAGATATTTTTTTGGTACCTCAAGTAGCTAGCCCCCTGTGACTGCTTTTCAACCGGTTCCCCAAGTATGTCTTAATGTCAAGAACCCAAATGGAGCAAAACTTGGGTCCATACTGAAACCCCCTACAACTTTCTCTTCCAAGTAAAACCTTTGTTGCATACAAGCAACAGTGTAGGTCCTCATGCAGGAATTATTTATTACATTCCTACAAGAATGGGAAAAATAAGCACTCCTTTATCTAATCACTCTAAGCTTGGTTCACAGGCCCAGATTCTAAAATACCAAACAACCCTGAACTTTGTGACATCTTCCCCTAGCACAGGCAAGGTGATAGAATAAAGCTGACCTTAAGTCCAGATTTCAAATTATCTCTGCTGTGAATTAGTGATCTTTTTCAAGATGAGCATCTTCTTTCCTGTCTCTGATCCCTTTTGCCCTAGAAAAGTAAGCCTCCAGGTGTTTTTCATTTTCTGGAACTTGACGAGGCCTCTCTGGGTGAGCCACATGTTCGAAAAACACTGTCCATTAGAAAGTGTGTGGGTGTGGGTAGGCAGCCTGCATAGCTTATCATGACAACCACTCCAGGCTCATCTTCTCATTCACTCTCTATATATCTTTTTCATGGAAATCAGACATAGTGAACTGGGAACTGTGTCAGATTAAGCAACAGACAGATTATTCATACTCCTGCTTTGGTTCCCAAGTGATGGACATACATATGTAGGCAAAGTATATTTCCCTAATTCATCTTCAGGTAATACATCATGTCTATAGATCCTCCTGTATTATATCCACATCATTTTATAACAGCTTTTTTTTTTTTTTTTTTTTTTTTTTTTTTTTTTTTTTTTTTTTTTTTTTTTTTTTTTTTTTTTTTTTTTTTTTTTTTTTTTTTTTTTTTTTTTTTTGCATAGGCAGTGGCCTCAAAATTAATCCAGCTAGGCCGGGTGTAATGTTCACCTGTCATTCACTGTATACTGGACAAGGTGGCCCAAAGTCTATAACAGTACTCATCACCCATCTTGGAATCCATGGTACCACACTTGAGTATTGACATCACTGCTGTGAACCACAGGGGTTATTCATGTGGGAATGTCCTGTTTCTCATTTTATTGAGCCACATGATAGACATGGCTTACGTAAATTACATTTTGAACACCCACTGCAAGTTACGAGTCTGGAGACAGTCAGAATTTCTCTATATTTTTTTAAAATGAAGGGTAAAGAGAGGGGTGTTTTTTAGAATCTTTGCAGCCAAATGCTAAGGATATTATGTGCTAATTTTTTTTTTTTTTTTGCTCTGTCCACACTCCTATTTCCTGGCATGTTCAGAAAACCTTTTAGGTAGTAAATTTCCTGAGAATCATAATGGTGTGGCTCTGGATTTTTGTATGTCCATTCTCTGAACTACCTGGCTTAATAGACTATATATAAAGTCACAAAACCTGAGCCCTGGCTGGTAGCACAGTAGATAAGGTGCCAGCCTGCAAACCCAAAGGTCAGTGGTTTGATTCCCCAGCCAGGGCACAGAACCAGGTTGCAAGCCAGGTCTCCAGCCAGGTCTGTGGCTGGAGGCAGGCGAAAGGCAATCATACATTGATGTTTCTCTCCCTCCCTTCCTCTCTCTCTGAAATAATAAATTAAAATCTTAAAAAAAAAAAAAAACCTAACCAACTGTGATCAGATCCTGTTAATTTTGGGCATGATGGGTAAAAGAACTGGCTTACAAGAGTTGGCTGCTTCCACAATTTTGCTATCCAATTTAAAACAAGACATATCTGTTCATTAACAGCATGAGTTTGCCATTATGGATTGTTTTCAGATAGGCTGCCAAATTTGGATATCTTTTGCAGTGTGCAGAAGTTTCATAGTGGACTTAATGTCTTCTGTCACCACTGGCAAACAAAACAAATGAAAATCCAGGTCCAAGTAGGTCTAGGGTCTTATCTCTTTTAATAGGCATAGTCATTGTTAATGCTGTCATAAGTATATGCCAATATTGTTTGAGGAAAACTGAATGTGTTAAAAAAAAAAAAAAAAAACCTAATGTTCCTATTTCCCTTGCACAAAGCAGTGCAAAACTTGGCATAATACCCGGTTGACTGCTTCCAAATTATGTCATTCTTAAAGTAAAATCTCAATCACCCTAGAAGAATGCTTTTCAAACTGTAGATCATAGCCCATTAAGTAGTGAAATCTGGTCAAGGGGTTGCACAGCATTTTTATAAAGTAAAGTATAATAGGAAAGAGTAAGAAATATAAGTATTCATGGCATTTAGAAAAGTATTTTATGAAACTTACGTTTCTGTTTAATATTTTTATGTGTATATATTCATATACATTTATGAAGAGCATACCATGGCCTTAATCTAAGCCCTTCTCAAGCCCTAATTGTATTTCTCGAAACTTGAATAGATCTCAAACTCAAAATTCAGTTAATTCAGGCCTTAAACATGGAATTTTTGACAATGATATCCAGGATGAAGAAGGAGATTGAAAGTTGTTTTTGTTTCTATTTGTCTCTAATTCTGGTGAACAAGTGTGTATAAGGTAAGTAAAGGGGATTCTGGTATGGATATATCATCAGTCTCCTGCTGGAAATAATATTCTAGGGCTTAAAATGGCCAAAATTAGGTTCAATCAATGTTATGTACACCACAGCAAGATTGCTGTGTTATCGCAGTGGCTGATAACAAATAATGAGTTCAATTTTAAATATGAGATTGGAGTACCTGTGAGTCATTCAAGCAGAGATGTCAAGCAGGTAATTGAATATAGGGAATTGGAGGTAGAAATAAAAATGTGGGCATTATCAGCTTACAGATGGTAATTGAAGCCATGGGAGTGGGTGGTAATGGCTAAAGAAATCATAGATTTAGAAGAGAAAGTAGTCCATAACTAAACTCTTAGGCAACTCCAACATTTGATGTCAGATAAAGGATCAATTTAGAGCCAATGTATCCTCCCTTGACTATATCAGGCTGTTTCCCAGACTGAAGGAAAATTGCACTTAATCATTCAATAAAATTTTATATTAAGCACCTATTGTATGCCAGAAATTATTGTAAGCACTTGGATACATCAGGAAACAAAACTGACAAAAACACCAGACCTGAGGTAAGCTTATTATATAGCAAATTCTTTTATAATAAAATAGGGATTCCAGAGGTCTTCCCAGTTATAAACCCACTGAGTAATAACCTCAATTTCCCATCTTCAATATTAGAAAGAAATCCTAGATACAATCCTATTTTCCCCTTTACCCCACTTCAGCAGCTTTTTTCAATGTTGCATGGGATTTTATAGGTTTCCTACATATGTGCTGATTGCTTTGAATAAGTGAAATAGATAATAGAGCAATCCAGAAATTAGGGAGATGTTGACCTTGGTCAAAAGAAAATAAAAAGAATGCTACACGAAATGGAATGAGAAGGATTCATAATGAAATAAATTACATTATAAACCCAAGTTAAGATAAGTGGACAAAGAAATCTTTATTCTAAGTTGGCAAAATATAACAAAGATGGGACATTAGCTACATAGTATTAGAGGGAGTAAGGGTAAAGTGGTGGGCCTGGTTTGAAAATGCCAGTGTGCATTAGGAAAGAAAGATTTAAAGGAAATTTTTTAAAAAGTAAATTCAAACAATCGTTTTTCTGATTCTGTATCCCTGCTCTTGTTATTCTCAGACTGAGTTTTACTCCCATTAGGAAACAAATAGATGTGAGTCAAACTAATAATAAGTTTATTGAAATGAGTACATTAATCATGGTACTTTAGACTTTTTAGAACTTTTGACATTGTATTGTCATTGTAGAGGTGGGGACTCACTGATAGAAAAAGCCTAGTAATACTTAATGACAGTTATTTCTGCTTGAAATAACATTACTAGTATCATGGGGCTTCTATCTCTTTTTATGCATCCCTGAAATTATATATCAACCAAAGATCCACTTTGAAACAAATATAAAACTCTGGAGCCTTATGTAGCAACTCAAGGAACTCATAAAATAAATGCAGTTCCGAATGATTTCCTTTATCTTTTTCAATGCCCCTGACTGCTGAGAAATTGAAACCTGCCAACTCTTTTGTCTCAGGTCTCAGAAGCATGTTAGTGTATCAATCATTGAACCTCAAATAGAGAAAACATAAGAATTTCCAGGGATTAGGAGCTTTTTCAAACTATACCTTCCCTCTTCTTACTCCCTGTACATTATAATACACACCTCCTATCCTTATAACTAAATACCACTGACGTATTAAGACATTGTTACTATGAGAAAGGGAATCATCCCTCATGTGTATTAGGAGGCTAGAAAACTTGAGGAAAACTGACCTGTTTGATGTATTTAACATATTTCACAGATATAGTTCTCTAAAATACTCCTACTCCAAATAGCAATATTTTTTTGTCCTGTCCAGGCTAAATTTTAAAAATACAGCTTCAAAAGTCTGGAGATTAAGTTCCTCAGTCAGAAGTATTATAGTACACTCTACCTATCTGGCTAGTACCTAATTTAGGAATGAAAATCTATTGGCTATTAGGTCCTATTCCAGTTACTATTACAATATAACAAACCATTCAAGCTTAATGGCATGTAGCAACTGATTTATTATGCACACAGGTTTTATGGGTTTGGAGTGGGGAAAGGACACATCAGAGATGAATTGTCTCTGTCTAACAGTGTCTGGAGACTCAGCTAGGAAGAATCAAAGATGGCTAACATCATCTGAAGCCTCAGTATTCCATGTTTGACAATTATTGTCAGCTCTGATTTAAGCTGGGACTGTCAGCTGAAATATGTGACCTCTTCACATAGCTGCTTAGACTTCCTCACATCATGGTGGCTGGGTTTCAAGAGCAAGTGTCCCAATAGTCACAAAGCAGAAATTCTATCACCTTTTGCGTTCTAGCCTTGGAACTCAAACACCAGTTGTTCCATAGTTACAAGGCCACTCAGATTGAATGGAAAGGAACATAAACCCTAACTCTTGATGAAATAAATGCCAAAGTCACATTTTAAAAAGGTGTACTATTGGACCAGTAATTGCTACATTACAAAACCCACAGCTCCAGAAACACTACATATATGGACATAGATCAGCTGACATCAAACCTGCAGATCTATGTTGAATTAGTATTAGCACTTTGGATGTTATGAGATGTCCTGCTCATGAGGAGGTGCCAATACTTCCAGAGCAGAAGGCAGACACTGTGAATGAGTTCCAGTTTCTAAAAAAGATATGCTATGGAATGATGCTGCTCTAAAAATGATATCCAAGAAAGGATTTACATATTTTTATGTGAATTAGAACTGATTTAGATAGCCAAGGCTAGCAACCTAAACTTCTGTGCATGGCTGAAAGACTACCTGCACACTTGGACCCATTTCCTAGCCATCTGGTTCAGTCTAGCACCAGTTAGGAGTGAGTAAATGCAGCAACATGAAATATTTTATTGCAGAAAAGTCAGCCACTTTATGTATATTCATATATGTGCTGAGCCCATCAGCAAGAAATGCTACAGCTATTCAATAATGATAAAAATCAGCTACGTTCTCTCTCTCTAGTTTTATCTTAACACCAGAGGAATCCTGGTTACCTATATAACCTGTCTATAGACCCACATAACGACAGATTTCAGGGAATTGGGGAACAAAACTCATTCATGATCCAGCAGCCTCAGACACACTTCAAGCTTTTGCCAGACTTAGTGAGCACATGTAAGGGACATCTGCTGCTAGGGGAACCCAATCATCTACTAGAATCTATTAAGGCAGGTAATTACATGGGACTACTCGTTTTGATGTTGGTTCTTGAGTTCAATTGCTCTAAGCTCATAACTGAACTATCATCTGGAGAATTCTGTAAGCCTACTTATAATATCAATGATTACAGGTTTTTAAGATACATCTTCTTTAACAATCATACAGCCAGAGTGCCCCAGAATAAATCAATTTACCAAGAAGTCTTCTCAAAACAAAATGTTGAGGAGACACTCAGCTATTCACTCATTGTATAAGTAATTATGAACAACTTATTGTGATATAGGCACTTGTTTGCTTTATGAGGCTTTTTCATTCTAGAGTGGAAGACAACATAAAACATATAAGTAAATCAAACAGTATGTTAGAAAGTAGTGCCCCGGCTGGTGGTGCAGTGGATAAGGTGCCAGGCTGTGAACCTAAAGGTCACTGGTTCAATTTCCCAGCCAGAGCAAATAACCAGGTTGCAAGCCAGGTCTCCAGCCAGATCCATAGCTGGAGGCAGGTGTAAGGCAACCATACATTGCTGTTTCTCTCCCTCTCTGCCTCTCTCCTTTCCCGTCTCTCTGAAAATAATAAATAAAACCTTAAAAATAATAATAATAAATAAAATATTAAAAAAAGAAAGTAGTAAGTGTTATGGAGGTAAATAAAGCAAGGAAAGGAGATTAGTTTTAAATGTGATCATCAGGGAATTTTACCTGAGAAAGTGATATTTAATCAAATAGTAGAAGAAGCTGAAGAAACAACATATTTAGCTATCTGAAAGGAAGAGCTGTAGACAGAGGAACCCAGAACTGAAATTGTAACTCTGCTTTAAACTTTGGGTTAAGGGTTCAGTCATTGTGATTAAATAACAATTGAATCAGCATGGTGTTAGCTGTTGTTGAGATGTGTTAGTCCTGCTTTCCTTCTGGCCATGCTCTGGCCTGCTCTGATATAGAACACATTTCCATAGTACAAATATCTGCTTCCAATTCTATGTTCAAGGCAAACATTGCAGGAAAAATTCCAGCCATTAAACAATTACCACCAATGACCATTTAATTCCTGGGGTGGGGGGGAATGGTATTGCACACTCTTTAGAGGCGGGGTCAACAAATAACAATTCATAGATCAAAATCAGATCTGCAGGGGAATGGGTGGGTGGGGAAGAGGACAGAGGGGAGCAAAAAGGGGATGGATGTAATATAACAAAAATTAAATTAAATTTTAAAAATCAGATCTGCTATCTGTTTTTTAAATTAAAATTTTTGTTGAGATAATTATAGATTTCCACTAAGTTGTAAGAAATAATGCAGAGATCTCCTATGCTTTTTTCTCAGTTTCTCCCAATAACTTTCAAAACTATATGTGTGTGTATGTATGCATATAAAGCAATAGCACAACCAATATATTGAAATGATATAATTCACTAGTCTTATTCATTTCTCCATATCTTATGCATCCATTTCTTTGTGTTTTTCTTAAATTCTATGCAGTTTTCTCATATGAGTTCATATATCCTCAGCCAAATATAGTTTGCATTCTGTATTATTTTGTATTAGTTTCCAGTGTACAGCATTGTGGTTAGACAATCATTCACTTTACGTAGTGTTCCCCTTCATATTTACAGTACCCAACTGGCATCATACATAATTATTGCAATATTACTGACTATATTTCATTGCTGTACTTTACATGCCCATGATTATTTTGTTTCCTAATTTGCATTTTTCTTAGTTACTACCCAGTTTAGCCTAAAGTCATTTTTCTTGAGCACATCTGATAATGTCACTTTAATCTCAAATCTTCCCATGGTTCCCCATTGCTCATAAGACCCTGATAATAATGAACTTCTTATTGTTTTCAAACACATACAGTTATCCTCCCTCTCCTTGTTTCTGTTTTTTGATAGATGTATTGAGACAATCTGCATTTAATGTTATTGTAGATATATTAAAGCTTAAGTCTGACATTTATCATTGTGTTCTCTTTGTTACCTGTGGTTGTCATTCTTCCATTTCTCTTTCCTTGCTTTTCTGTTTATTATTTGAAAAATATTTAAGGTTCTATCTGGAATAATGTATATGTTTTTGAGTGTATACTTTGTATAGTTTTTAAAGAGGTTGCTCTGGGTATCACAATATGTCTACTGGTTTCAACATTTTACCACTTTTTAGTGTGGATACCATACTTCCATGGAGGTCCCTTTACCTTTTTCACTTTTAAATATCATTGTTTTGAATGTGTGATAACATTTTAAAAAGATTTTATTAATTATTTTTAGAGAGAGGGGTAGGGAGAGAGGCAGAGAGGGAGAAAGACATCCAGGTATGGTTTCCTTTCACGTGTCCCCAGTTACAGACCTGGCTGGAGACCTGGCTTGCAACTTCGTAATGTGCCCTGACTGGGAATCGAACCAATGACCTTTGGGTTCACAGGTTGGTGCCTATCCACTGAGCCACCAGCCAGAGCCACATTATTATTTTTATTTGAATTTTAAAATATGCTTTACAAAATTCATGAGGAAAAGGACAATCTATTGAAATATAGGTACATACAATATATTTCTATATATATTTTTAACAGCTGTATTAATGTCATTTAGATAACATAATTCACTCACTCAAATTGTACAATTCAATATTTTAGTATAAATTGGTTGTGTAACAATCATCAATAAATATTAAAATATTTTTGTCTCTCTAGACATAAACTACACCTATTATCAGTCACTCTCCACTTCTCAAAATACCCCCATCCCTGTCCATCTCAGGCAACCACCAGTACCTTGATTTTCTGTCTTATAGACTTACCTTTCTGGACATTTTACATAAGTAAAACTACATCATTTATCATCTTTGTTACTGGCTTCTTTACAGGTACATCCATGTTGTTGAATGTATCACTATTTCATTTTTTTTCAATTGCTAAGCAATATTCTTAGATGTACAAGGTCTGTCCCATAAAGATCAAGCTAATGTCAATGAAATTAAAACAGCTTGTGTGGCTGATACTTTCAGGACAGACCTCGAATATACCATATATTACTTACACATTTATCAGTTGATGACATTTGGGTTCTTTCTACTTGTTAGCTATAATGAATAATAATGCTATGAACATTCATGTACCAGCTTTTGTGTGGATGTATGGTTTTATTTCCCTTTGAAAGATATCTAGAATTGGAAGTGCTGAGTCATATCAGATCTGGTGTCCATTTTTTGATTTTTTAAGATTTTATTATTTTTAGAGAGAGGGAGAGAAACATTCATGTATAGTTACTTTTCACCTTCCTCCAGCTATGGATCTGGCTAAGGACCTGGGTTGCAACCTGGTTATGTGCCCTGGCTGGGGAATTGAACCAGCGACCTTTAGGTTTGCAGGCTGGCACCTTATCCACTGTGCCACCAGCCAGGGCAATATATTATATTTTGATGAAGTTCAATTTATCTGTTTTTCTTTTGTTGCTTGTCCTTTAGGTTTCATTGCCTAACCCAAGGCCACAAATATTCAATCCTAGGTTTTATTCTAAGGATATTATAATTTTATCACATACATGCAATTGTGTGACACATTTTCAGTGAATTTGTACATGGTATAAAGAATGAGTAAAACAATTTGTTTGCACATGGACATACAGTCTTTTCAGTGTCATTTGTTGAAAAGACTTTTTTCCTATTTGATCTCCTTTGCATCCTTGTTGAAAATCAGTTATTCACATATGTAATAATTTATATGTTTTTCCTTATGTCACTTTCTTAATTAATGTTTCTTTGTTATAAGTTTTGAATTTAGAACTGTGAGTCCTCTAACATTATTTTCCCTTTCTAAGATTACTTTGTTTTTTCTAAGTCCCTATAATTTTCATATGAATTTAGGGATTGTGTTAAATGTGCAGAGCAATTGATGTGGTGTTTAGGAGAGAATAGGGAGTGACTGCTAATGGGTAAAAGTGTTCTTTTTGGAGTAATTTAAATTAATTATGGTGATGGTTTCACAAATCTGAGTTTGCAAAATTCATTGAATTGTACACTTTAATGTGTAAACTTTTGGTATGTGAATTATGTCTCAATAAACTTGCTTGATTAAGGAAGAAATAAACCTAATGGTGAAATTTGAAGGTTGGTCATAACATCCTTAAAATATTAATGAAGCCCTGGCTGGTGTGGCTCAGTAGATAAGGTGCCAGCCTGCAAACTCAAAGGCCGCTGGTTCAATTCCCTGCCAGGACACATAACCAGGTTGCAAGCCAAGTCTCCAGTCAGGTCCATGGCTGGAGGCAAGTGAAAGGCAACCATTGATGTCATTGAGGTGACATTGATGTCTCTCTCCATCTCTGCCTCTCTCTCTTCCACTCTCTCTAAAAATAATACATAAAATCTTTTTTTTAAGTTTTAAAATATTAATAAAGACAATTTTTAATTTCAAACCTAATTGCAATGCTAAAGTTCAGTAGGAGGTTCTAAATTGTTTGTAATAAACTTTGTAACCAAAGAACACAGCACAATTGAGAAATGGCAGCATGGCAATACAGCACATAGCATGATTTCAAACAGGCTAAAGTTCAATATTTAGTCAGCTGCTATGTTTATATTAGGCAAGTTTTGTAATATGCATAAACATTGTATATTTTTAGTGTCACTCTTATTTGTAAAATGTAAATCTATTCATAGATCCATCATTAATAGATTCACTCATTTTTTGGTACTCATTGAAAGCAAATAGGTCTGTAACTGGAGGCAGGTGGAAGGCAACCATACATTGATGTCTCCCCCTCTCTATGCCTCTCTCCCTTCCCCTTTCTCTAAAAATAATAAATAAAATCTTTAAAATTTTTAAAAATTTTAAGTGTATATTCTCTTTGACCCAGCATTTCTGCTTCTGAAACCTACAACAAAGAAAATTTAAAAACCATGTGAAAAGATAAAATAATAATAATAATAATGATAAAAAAATATTTCTCACAGTGTGAACACACTGCCATAGGTGCTCCACAAGGTAACTTGGGGGGACACATTGGCAAGTGTTCTAATAAATATGTATTTTGTTTTAATGTGTATTACAAAATAATTAGCACATCAGTATTTTAACAAACATTACTTCTTTGGAATTATATATATATATACATATATATATGTATATATATGTATTTAATTTTTTAAGATTTTATTTTATTATTTTTAGAGAGAAGGGAAGGGAGACAGGCAGAGAGGGAGAGAGACATCAATGCATGTGCCTTTCACCTGCCTACAGCTACAGACCTGGCTGGGGACTTGACTTGCAACCTGGTTATGTGCCCTGGCTGGGGAATAGAACCAGTGACCTCTGAGTTCACAGACTGGTGCCTTATTCACTGTGCCACCAACCAGGGATTATAAGTAATTCTTTATATGTAAAGTCCATTTCTCTTATTTTTTCCTCCTCAATAAAATCTTTCCTGACCTCCACACTTTCAGATAGTGTTAGTTGCTTCTTACTCTGATTCCGATACTATTTTGCACATATCTTGATTATATCACATCTGAGATCATTAAAATATTGGAGACACACCTACCTCTGTACTAGACTATGAGTTCCTCAAAAACCAGAGTCAAATCTTTGTATTCTCATTATCTAACATAATAGCCAGGCTCTGGGAAATGTTCAATGGATATTTATGGAATGAAAGAACGTGAATTGCAATTGTGGTCACAAAAATTACATTTACAAGCATAGATCTAGTAGCTATTTCACTATTGGAGGCAAGATGGTACCATGTCTGTCTCAGGGAGAACTGAAAATTTAAAACTGCAAGACAAGAAACCAAATGTAATTAATTCTCTATCTAACTAATTACATTAGCAAATTACTATCTCGAGTGTTCTTATAATCATAGATTTCTAAACTATAACTCAAAAGCAGAATTACTGGATAAAATAAACAGGTATTTTTATGCACATTACATGCTGAAACAACTGAAATGTTATTAAAAGATCAAAGGCTCTGGCCCTGGCTTGTGTGGCTCAGTGGATTGAGCACCAGCCTGCAAACCAAAGGATTGCTGGTTCTATTCCCAGTCAGAGCACATGCCTGGGTTGCAGGCTGGGTCCCCAGTTGGGGGTGTATGAGGGGCAACCACACATTGATATTTCTCTTCATCTCTTTCTCCCTCCCTTCCCCTCTTTCTATTTTATTTTTTAAAATCTATTTTAAAAAAAGATCAAAGACTCTGGAGTCAAGCTCATCCAAGTTTGAATTCTGGCTCAACAATTACTATAAACTGAGGACCAGAGATAATTTGTACAGAGCCTAAATAGTACCTGACTATATAGCAAGCTTCCAATAAATGGTAGTTGTAATTATTAATTTAATCTGGAGAAAAGTAAGGAATATTTTACTAATGATCTCCAAGTACTAACTCTCTCAAGATATAACCCAAGAGGAAAATTTAAAGAAGTCTAGTTCCCCTCTTATCTTGTTCCCATTCTCACCTTAGTCCCTTTCATGATAGCATTGTAATCCTTACTTTCCCAATTTATTCCAAGCCCAGTCTAAAGCACAGCTGTTCTCTCTCTCTCTGAAGTTCCTGGTATAGATCATCTTATACAAGGAAATAAATCATTTTCTAGTTCACACTTTCCTGGTAGCAAGCAGACAATTGTTTATAATAAAAAGCTTTTTTTTTTTTTTTTCATCCAATTTCTAGTGAGTTAGACTAAATCATAACACTGTCAAGCCAGGAAAGTACTTACTGAAGCAGAGGTGGTGACAATGAGTCAATGCACTTTGCTGGAAAAATTGCAGGCCAAAAGTTAAGTAGCAGACCTGATTTCTACTCTCAACTTTGCTAATAACTTGCTTTATAAATGTTAGGTGAGTTGCTTTATTGCTCTATGTATATATGATTAGCTTTATGCAGAGATAATTGACTCATATTAGAAAAAATATAGTTACATCTTGACTCACTTTTTAAAACATAATGTCCAGGGGACTAAAAAATGTTATGAAAACTGAAACTATATAATTTATAAAGAGAACTATGAATGGATGTTTTTATAATTTTGAAATGGGGAAATTTTTCTACAAGAAACAGAATCAAGAAGTTATAAAGAAAAAGATGAGCCCTGGCTGGTGGCTCAGTGGATAAGGCACTGCCTTGCAAACCCAAAGGCTGCTGGTTCAATTCTTGGCTAGGATATATAGCCAAGTTGCAAGCCAGGTCGCCAGACTGGTCCCCAGCTGGAGGCAGGTGAAAGGCACCCATACTATTGATGTCTCTCCCTTCCTCTCTCCCCAAACAATAATAAATAACCTCTTTAAAAAAAAAAGAAAAAGATGAAATTATTTAAAAGATAAATCTTCTCTTTGAAAAACATACCAGGATTTTTTTAATCCTTCAAAATATGAAAAAGAAAATCAAGTAGGAAAATAAAGGACATGATCAAATAGTTCACAGAAAAAAAATATGTGGCCATCAAACATAAAAAGCTGTTCACCTTCGCTCAGACTTAAAAACATGCACATCTAAAGGAGATATTTTAACCTATTCAATAGGTAAAAATTAATATATTTTAATACACCAATATGACATTGGTTAATAACATTATATAGGTTTCAAGTATATATTTCTATAATACATCATCTGTATATTGCATTGTGTGCCCACCACCCAAAGTCAAATGTCCTTCCACCACAATATATTTGACTCCACTTAATCTTTACTAAACCCATCCCCCTTTCCTCTGGTAACCACCATACTGTTGTCTGTGTCTGAGTTCTTATTTGTTTGTCTTATTTGTTCATTTGTTGTTATCAGTTTCATATCCTACATATGAGTGAAATCACATGGTTCTTAGCTTTTTCTGACTGAATTAATTCACTTAGCATGATCTCAAGGTCCATCCATGTTGTCACATATGGCAGTATTTCATCTTTTCTTTTTTAAAATTGATTTATTGTTGTATTACATTTGTCCCCCTTTTTCTCTCATTGCTCTCCCTGCCCCACCCACCACATCCCCTCTCCTGGTATCAATCCCCACATTGCTGTCCATGTCTATGGGTCATTTGTACTACTAGTTCCTTGATTAAACTCTTCCTTTTCTTTTCCACTTTCTCCCCTCCCCCATCCCTCTTGTCACTGTCAGTCAGTTCCTTGTTTCCATGCCTCTGGTTCTATTTTGCTCATTGGTTTGATTTGTTCATCAGTTTCTTGTATTAGGTGAGTTCATATGGTATTTGTCTTTCTCCGCTTGGCTTATTTCACTAAGCATAATACTCTCCAACTCCAACCATGCTATCGCAAAAGGTAGGAGTCCCTTCTTTCTTTCTGCTGCAGGGTATTCCATTGTGTAAGTGAACCACAGGGTTTTTTATCCATTCATCCATGGATGGACACTTAGGCTGTTTCCAGGACTTGGCTATTATCAACATGTACCACATCTTCTTTATTCATTGTTTATTAAAGGACACTTGGGTTGTGTCCATGTGCTGGCCATTGTGAATAATGTTGCTATTAACATAGGGATGCATATAGCTTTGCAAATCATTATTTTTAAATCTTTTTTGATAAATACCCTAGAGCAGGGTTGCTGGATAATATGTTTATTCTTACTTTTTTGTGGAGCCTCCATGCTGTTTTCCATAGTGGCTGCACCAGTTTTCATTCCCATCAGCAGTAAATGAGAATTCCTTTTTCTCCACAACCTCTTCAATACTTGTCTTGTTGATAATAACTATTCTAACAGGTGGGAGATTGTATTTTATTATAATTTTGATTTGCGCTTCCCTAATAGCTAGTGAAGTTGAACATCTTTTCATATATCTGTTGGCCATTGGCATGTCTTTTTGACAGGGGCATTTGTTTATGTCCGCTGCTTGTCTTTAATTGAATAGGCTGGCTGGTGTTGAGTTGTATGAGTTCTTTATAAATTTTGGACATTAACCGCTTGTCAGAACTGTTGTTGAAAATCCCAATGACATTTTTCAAAGAAATAAAACAAAAATATCATCAGATTTGCATGGAACCCAAAAGACCCTAAATAGCTAAAGCAATCCTGAGAAAGAAGAACAAAGGTGGAGTTCTCAGACTCCCTAACTTCAGATTATAATACAAAGTGACAGTAATCAAAATAGCATGATGTTGGCAGAAAAATAGACATGCAAACTAATGGAATGAAATTTAGAGTCCAGAAGTAAAACCATATTTATATGGACAAATAATTTTTAATAAAGGAGTGAAAAACATACAATGGAGGGAAGAAAGCCTCTTCAGTAAAGGTGCTGGAAAATTGGAAAGCCACATGCAAGATAATGAAACTAGACTACTGTTTGTCCCTGTATACAAAAATAAAGTCACAATGTATCAAAGACCTAAATATAAAACCTAAAACAATAACATATAAAAAAGAAAATATCGGTGATAAAATTATGGACCTTGATCTTAAAGAAGGGTTTATTCATTTTACCCCAAATGCAAGGCAAGTAAAAGCTAAAATAAATGAGTGGGACTATATTAAACTAACAAGCTTTTGCACAGCAAAAGAAACTGCCAAAAACATAAAAAGGCAACCAACCAAATGAGAGAAGGTTTTTCCAATAATGGCTCTTGCTACCCATCACTGAGGCCCTCTTGTTCCAATAATTTTCTAAGCTACTCTCCTTACAGTATTTTTAGTATCTAATTTGTCATTCCACAGACATATTTTAATAAGGGACACTCAATGCCAAATAAGTACAGTGGTCTCACTATCCCATGACCTGTCATCTCCTTTGCCTTGAGGGAAGTTCAAAGTTTCCTTCAGAATGGCTTTGCCCCTCTCTTCTACTCTTTGGAACCCTTTTCTCTCAAGTTTCACAAATTCTGAGAATTTGGCCAGTGTAATTATCAAAGCACAGACATCAGCAACTGACTGAAGGCAATAAAAACAATTATTTGGGTAAGTTCTTTAAATGTAAACAAAATAGAAATTAATATTTAAAGAAATCAATCTGCCACAGTTATTTTAGAGATGAAATTAAAATGACTATAATAGAATACTACTTTAATTTTTAAATTAGCATAACCTAACAAAATAATATTTCTGTTTTCAAGAATTACACAAATAATTTGTGTAATTAGAACAAATCACACTTTATGTACAAAAATAACATGCATTTATTACTTTTAAAATCTCCATTGTTGGCTTTACTTGAGAGAAATTAAGTAATGAATGGCAATAATCTCTCGGTAAATTTAGAAGTGAAGTAGAACATTAAAACAAAAGGAGATTGAAGGAGTAATTCCATTTTCTCTTCCTTTGAATCAGTAATGACTCCATACATGAAATAGATAAGAAAATATACAATCTAACAAATAAATTATTTAATGATCATGTTTTCTTTTAAAAATTGCCTTATTTGCACTTAGACAATATAACCTTGAAACCAAAAGAAGTTCCAAAGATATGTTTAGTTTATTGGAATGAGAATATGTAAATTGTAGATTTATACTATTGTCATCAAAGTATATAAAAATTGAGCATGCCCATTTGCATGACTTGTTATTGATTTCAATATAAAATATAATTTCCCAGATTTTAAGTGAGAAATGAATGAAACAAGTCAGCTATTATTTAACAAATGAATTGAACATGAACCAAAAATAAAGAGGATAGGAACAAATAAACAAAAAGAATGATTCCTTAAAAAAGAAGTAATGCTGCCCTGGCTGGTAGCTTAGTGGATAAGGCGCCGGCCTGCTAACTCAAAGGTCGCTGGTTCAATTCCCAGCCAGGGCACATAACCAGGTTGCAAGTCAGGTCTCCAGCCAGGTCTGTAGCTGGAGGCAAGTGAAAGGCAACCATACACTGAGGTTTCTCTCCCTCTCTGCCTGTCTCCCTTCCCCTCTCCCTGAAAAAGTAATAAATAAAATCTTTTTAAAAAAGTAATGAAGGGAACCCTGCCATAAATGTTTTTCATGTGCTTAGAATTTAAGAATACAGATGTTTATAAATTACCCCCCAAACGATTTTTGAATGTTCTTTTTCAGTTACAGATGACATTCAATATTATATTAGTTTCCTGTGTACAACATAGTAGTTAGACATTATATAATTTACAAAGTGATCCCTCTGGTAATTCCAGTAGCCACCTGGCACCAGATATAGTTATTACAATATGATTGACTATATTCCCTATGCTGTACTTTACATCTCCATGACTGTTTTGTAGCTGCCAATTTGTACTTCTTAATCCCTTCACCCTTTTAAGCCTTCTTCCAAGCCCCGATTCACCTGGCAACTATTAGTTTGTTCTCTAAGTCTATGAGTTTGTTTATGCTTTGTTTGTTTATTTTGTTGTCTGGCTTCCACTTAAAAGTGAAATTATATGGTACTTGTCTTTCTGTGTCTCACTTGCTTGACTTAGCATAATACCCTCTAGGTCCATCCATGTTGTTGCAAATGGTAAGATTTCACTATTATTTATGGTTGAGTAATAATCCATTGTATATATGTACCACCTCTATCCATTCATGTCTTGATTGTAACATTTAACCATTGATATTTAAAATGATTATTGATAGGTTTGTAGGCAATGCCATTTTATTGTTTCTGATTGTTTTTTTGTATTTCTTTTCCGGTCCTTCCTTATTCTCTTCTCCTGTCTGTTGTGATAATTTCTTAATAATTATCCTTTAGTGATTTTTTTTCTTTCTTCTTGCACACTTCTTTTGTTATACACTCTGAAGCATTTTCAGACTGAACTCCCTTGTTTTACAGCTATTTATTCATTTATCCTCTGCAAGGAATGTAGTTAGTGACAATAGCACAAATTGCCAATTTCCCAAAACAAAATCCACTTGAGTTCTATGACTTTATCATGGTATTCATATCTACAGTTTGAAGGTTGAAGAAAAGTAGTTTTAATTTTTATATCACACTTTAGATATGTCTAAATTTAAGCAAGCTTCAGTAGATGGCTCATGTGTTTCAGGTAATTTAACAATAAAATAAAGCAATTTGGAGGGTAATTATTATAAAACATTCTGATACATAAGGCTCTATGTGAGTAGATGAAAGCCAAATATTTACCTTTAGTTTGTGGTTAAAATGACATCGATGTACTAAGTTGAATATTTTTATTAATGAAGACACATAGCCTACTTAACAGGTCACCACTATTTTCTCAGTGAAAGGAAATTGCTTCTGATGAACCCTAATTGAAAGGCAGCTGTGCTACACCAAAAATCTGACCCATTGTTCTTTTTTTTAATAAGCTGTAGTCTCATATGGGAAGCATGAGACATTAATCAGATTTTTAATTACTTAAAAAAGGTAACCAGTATTAATGAGCTTTGGAAGGTGAAAGAAGCCTGGAGTATTAAGGTAAATTAAATGTAAAAAGTCAAAGTATAACTGTTTTGAACTAAAGGTGCTATTTCCTAGTGTACCATAATATTCACACAACTTGTAGAAGTGTCCCAATCAAAATGTTAGTTTATATGCTATGGACTAATATATGATAAGGCTAATGGTAAAATATCTTTTAAAATTTAAGATTTAAAAAGTGTTAAATTTCAAGCAAAACATAGACATTAATTATAACAAAAACACAAATTAAGTTCAATAGATAAAATTTAGTAAAGTTAAGGGAACCAAAGTTCTATAGCTAAAGTGAGAAACTTTGAAACATTTCAAGTAAATGAGGACACATACTAGAAGTTGGAAATCTTGGAAAACTCTTCTGGCAAAAGAAAGAAGAAACATGGGCAAGTACTTGGCAAGTCCTAACAGTGTCATCTAAGCTTTAAGGTCTGAAAGCCTAAAAATAGAATTCTTTCAAATTATCATTTTAAAAATAGGTAGAAATTTTGCAATTAAAAACATAAAATGGTATTATATTCAGTTTTCCTCTAGAAAGCAGGCCCATTTACTTTTTATCATTGGAAACATTTTCCTGATCTTTCAAATCATGGATCACTCATTAATTCAGTATTTTATTAGTCTCAGGCCTGCTGTGAATAAACAAACTATGGGAAACTTTGGGTCCCAGGATTACCATTTTTTCCAGAGTTGCAGCTAAGTGCTATCATCAGTCTTAAACAAAGGTCAAAAATAAGTGCATTGAAAAAGGGGATGGATGTAATACAACAACAACAAAATTTAAAAATAAAAATAAATAAGTGCATTGATATATTGGCTTACTACACACTTACCATTTATTTTGCTCTCAAAAAAACACCAACCAGTGGGATTGACTTTGGGAGGAATGGGTGGGTGGTTAGGGGGACAGAGGGGAGCAAAAAGGGGATGGATGTAATATAACAATAAAATTTTTTTAAATGTATTAAAAAAAAAAAACAACCAACAATATATTGAAAACATATTATTTTAATTATATGCTAGAAGTCTTACATTATTATTTGCTAATAGTAATTAGTTTTTGTTAATTTTTATTTTGCTAATATAATAAAAATAATAATGGGATAAGTGAGACCAACATTAAAGATAATTTAATAAGGAAAATATTTATTAATGAATCAATATTTTTAAAAGATTTTATTCATTATTTATTAGAGAGAGGGGAAGGGAAGGAGGAAGAAAGGGAGAGAAACATTTATGTATGGTTGCCTTTCACCTGCCTCCAGCTGGGGACCTGGATGGAGACCTGGCTTGCAATCTGGGTATGTGCCCTGACTGGGATTCAAACCTGCGACACTTGGTTCAAAGGCCAGTGCTCAATCCACTGAGCCACATCAGCCAGGGGTTGAATCAATATTTTTGAGATCCTACTACATGCAAAGCAGTGTATATAGAAATACACCTAATAATGCATCATATACATTTACATATATATATATATATATATATATATATATATATATATATATAAAATCTTTATTTTCTCCACTTTTTAAACATCTACTTTAAACTGATACATACTTTGCACATAATAAAACACATCTATTTAAAGTATACAGTGTATGAGTTTTGTCAAATGCATATAGCAGTGTAAACATCAGCATAATTATCAAAAATTCTTATCACATCCAAAAATTCAATCACTCCCATTTATGCTTCTGTCACCATAATTCTGCCTTCCCTAGGACTTCATGTAAATTTAATATAGTAGTGTGTGTGTTGTATTGTGTCTGGCTTTTTCAATCAACATAGTGTCTATGACATTCTCATACATTGCCATGGGTATCAATAGTATTTTACTGTTTTGTTGCTAAACAATATTCCACTGTATGTGTATATCACAATTTAATTTTTCTCAATGCAGTTCATATTCAATATTTTTATATAAGTTTCCAGTGTCCAGCATAGTGTTTAGACAATCATATACTTTATAAAGTGATCCCCTTGATACTTACAGTACCCACTTGACACCATACGTATTTATTACAATATTATTGACTATATTCTTTATGCTGTACTTTACATCCCAGTGACTGTTTTGTGCGTGCGTGTGTATATATTATGATTATGCAAAATATTTGAAGACCCCTTTTATCTTAACTGCCCAGCATCCCTTTTTCTTCTAGACACCTAATATTTTCTTTTGTATTCTCTTTCTCGAACATGTTAATGTTGATGTCTTCCTCTATAATTTTTCATATCATCCTGTTATTTCCCCATGGTTACAAAATGAGTATGCTATAGCTCCTGTAAGTTTTCAGAGTAGTAGTAAGCATACCTAATACCCAATGGAAATTAGAATGCCATCTGGAGAACTGGCTGGCAATCAACCTTCATAGTCATTAAAAAATAAAAAAAATTTTAAATAATTAAAAATAATAAAAATAATAAATAATTAAACAGAAAAATTAGCCAATGTAATTTTAGAAAAATAATCAATAAAAACTCTAACTTCAACAATTGTACAAAAATTAAAACTTTACTAAGGAATAATTATCAACTTAAGAAAAATAGTATTTAAAATTAAATTCTATAGGAAGTATGTAGTGTGGTTTGCTGAGAAAATATTTAGGCAAGAGGAAATAAATACATACAATTTTAATTAAATGTGAAGTTGTAGGGCTGAGTTGTTGGGAATATAGTGGAAAATATCAAGCTTTCTTGTGTCATATGAGTGGTACAATCTAAATTCTATAGTATAACAAGAAGGTAGTATCTTTTGGGGTTGAGATGATTGGAGAAAGCTTTTTTCAAAGAGGTGATATTTAACTGTGGCCTGAACAGTTTGGTAGACATTTGATAGGCAAAGATAAAAAAAGAATGAGACTGCAGTCAGTAGTAATAACATAGCAAAGGCAAAGAACCTAGCGCAGTTGTTTTGTTGTTGTTGTTGTTGTTGTTGTTGTTTTTGTACAGAAGACCACCCTGGTTAATGGTTGAAAAGAACATGGAGGGAGGAGGTCATGAATAAAAGAAATGCTTCATACCAAAAATTTTCTCATGCATTTATTGCTATTTTTGCATTCTGATAAAATATAAATCACAGTTGCAGCAGGTTAAATTGCATGGAAGGAAAACTGACCATGAAAGAGAATAGCTGACAAACTTAAGAGGAATCTTAGAGCACACTGGCCTGCTACATTTTGCTTTGCCTCCAAACTGTCTTTCTCTCAAGGTTCCTCATAATCATTTGTTTCAATCCACTTGGACAAGGCATTCTGTTCTCAGAATAAGAACAAACTTTTCCTACCTCTGCATTTGTTATAATATGACAAATCTAGCAGACAATTGAGAGCAAATTGAACTTAGATTGCACCATTTGCATGATATAAGCAACCTTGATTTATAAATATATGTGCATCTGTTTGCTCTATCCTACAAACTTATTTTTAAAACCCTTAAAGTCGGAAACCATGCAATGCAATTTTTCATGCCAAAGGGTTTCACATTTTCTTAGGCTAGTCTACAAAAACAAAATCCAACTCACAAAATAATGCTAAATATATATGTTTGTTGAATAAATGTATTCTGGTATTGATAGATTTTTTTATTACCTTCATATTTCTCTTTATCTTTATGGGGCAATACTTATATTGAACCTAATTTGTATGGTTCACTTCTGACTCTTGAATAATAAAATGGTTGAAACATCTAGTCTCACCCAATAATGCTTTCATGATAAGGGTAAACAGGGGCTTCTGGGGGCATCTGGGGATGATCCTAATAATGAAGGACAAAAGATACAATTTAAATGTCTTTCTGATTTACCTACTTGACTTAGAATGCAATATTAGGTTGGAGAAAGGGAATGAAGGAAGGGAATGGAGCTGCAGTCAGGGTTTTTTTTTTTTAATTATTATTATTATTTATTGTATTATAATTGTTTCATTTCCCCCACCACTGTTCTCCCTTGTTCCACCCTCCCCATTTCCTTTCTCACAGTCAATTCCCACCTGTTGTCCATGTCCATGTGTTACAGTCTTATACTACCTAATCTGCTTAATTTCACACTATAGATGCTGAGGAAGAATGGTTAACAATTAAAATGATGGGTTTTCTGTTTGGCTGTACTTTAATTGGAAGAGATAGTTTGGCATTCTGTAACAGCTATGAATATTTGTATTTTTAACTCACCGTTTCAATATTTTTAATCCACATAAATACCAATGGAATCCCTCATTTTGTGAACTGTTTAAAGGGTTCTTCTTCTTCTTCTTCTTCTTCTTCTTCTTCTTCTTCTTCTTCTTCTTCTTCTTCAATAAATCTTCCAGAATAGGGATTTGGGCTGTTATTGGAGCACTTTTAAGTCCAATTAACTGTTACAACAACCACAGCAAGGCATTGTAAGAAAGGGTTTCAGGGACTTGGATCCTGTGTTTTACCCATAATTATACTCAATATATTATTTGCCAATCCCCACCTCCCACTCTAGCAACCTCAGGTCTCAGGAACTAACTTCGGAAGGCAGATAGAAGCCTCTTTTGGAGTAGAAAGCAAGTTAAAATGGCTGGGACTAGGGGGAAGCTAGGGAAGCACTGTCCTTAGGCGCAAAATGTTAGGGGGTGCTCTGAAACCCAGTAATGAAGATATTTAATACACTATTACCTTACACTTAACATGGTTCACCATCAGTTGCTGAACTTTGATGTCTTGAATTTTGGGTACATCCTTAAATTTTGCACCAGAGGTGAGTGCCTTGACCACCTTATCTTAGTCCAGACTTGAGTTCAAAATATTTTAAAATGCGGGCCTTCCTTTAGATTTAAAGTTCATTGTACCAGCACTTTCCCTCTGGATTGACATCTGTTATTCCAAACCTCACACAGGGTCACATTGAATTATTGGTGGACTCTCACAAAATGGAATAACGCTATTTATCAGGTGCCCCTGTTTTCAAGCACCTCTTGCTCTTCCAGCTCCCAGCTATGTTGCTACTCTGTACTTGCAGGAGATAGGCAACTTTGCCACCAACCTCGTGCCAGGGCCACAGTTCTGCTTTGGTGGAAAGTAGCCACAACCAGAAAAATATCTTCACTCATTTCTACTTTCTGGATGAGCGCTCTCCACGTAGTTCATCTCCATCCTCCCACTAAAGGTAGAACGGAAAGCCTGGAACCAGCACTCAACCAGGTCTCAAAAGCACTCCTCTCCCTGCCCTGCCCCAGGAAGAAGTAAAAATGAAGGTTTCAGAGTCTGTAGAGAAAACAACTGCAGTGACTTTTGCTTGTCATCACGACATAAAGGGGGGGGGGATGATCAATACAATTCAGGCTTTCTGGCAGTTTTTATGCTTGAGCACTTTGCGTCTTTTAAGTCCGCGTGCTCCTGTATCCCACCCGTGGTAGGAGCTGGCTGCGTACAAGGGCTTCGGGCAAGTCCGTGTACCACGCCCCCTGGGCTGGTCACCTCCCCTTATTGGCCTGACAGCCTGTCACTCCAATCTGGCTCCCACTCCAGCTAACCATTCACGTAGTTCGCTTGCGTCTTGGTGTGTTTAATGTTGCCAATAACGAGAGATTTTTTTAAGGTGGGGGGGGGGAGGCGAGTACAGGTCGTGCAGGAATTAGTTCATTGAAAACTCAGTTGCTCTCTGAACGGTGGAGAGGAGTCTGCTCTCAGCTTTTATTCCGCTGAGTGGTAAAATCTCCTGTAGAGAGCTGCAACAATGCCCAAAAGAAAGGTAAGTGAAATGGGAACATATAAGGGGGATTATCTACTGAAATACATATTCCCTAACCGGCAGAGATTTTCTTAAAGAAGCATTTTGGCTTCTAGGTTCGATTTTGTGATGTATTGAATGGAAGGGGAGGGAAGGGCAACGAATGGTCGGTGTAAGTTTTAGGATGGTCTCGCATGCAACTAGTAGTTCACTTCTGACTTGTTTTGTTTAAGGGAAAGAATCGCTTAAGAGGTGTCTCCATGCTGAATTACAAACAGCCATAGCGCTGTGCTGTCGCTTCCTACCCCACCCCCCTTCCTCCGCTTACCCTATTGGAGAACACTTCTCCCAACCACACTCCCAGGCACCGGTTTCCTCCTTAAGTCTCTGGCTTTTCTCTGGGAACCGTCCGGTTTGGGAGTATGAAAGCCATGGCTTTCTCCCATATTTGCCTTTGTTCTTCCCGTTTTCTTTTTCCTTTTTTTCCCCTTCCCTCCTCCACTTCTTGTCATGCCAGATGGCTATGCAATGGTAATCCTGTGCCATTAGGCGGCGCAGACTTCAAACTGTCCTAGAGAAGGGCGAGATTCACCGTGTAATGAACAACTTTAGGGCTGGGAGCTCTCCGAGCTCTGTCTAAAGGTGGAAAGGAAAAAACTGAACCAGATAAACTGTCCATGTTAACATAGCATGGATTTGTTCACTCCAGACATTCAGAATGAACCTGAACTACTCAAGGGCTACAGGTCTGAAAACCCTCACTTCAAAATTCGTGGCTCCTCTCTTGAATGGGAAACAAATTTACGCTCAGTGTGTGTTTGTTTGTGGAGCAGGGGCCCCTTAGAAGTGAAATTGAACACAGTTTCTTGCTTGATAAAATTGTAAAACGCTGTGCTAATGCAAGGCATTATAACTGTTTTGATATTATTCTTATTTATCTGTCCACCTTCTGTATTTCTATAGCATAGGAGTAAGACTGAAATTCCTCGAGGCTCTGAGGCTGTGCTATGAATCCTGCAATGGCTTCACAATTCCCAGGCTAGAGGGCTGCTCAAACACGGAAAGCAATGGTTTCTAATCACCATCCCCCTTTCAGAGATTCCCGCCGTTGCTTTTTTCTAGACTTGTGCAATGCGTCTTGCATTTTACAGGGCTGACAGCAACCTTGCAGCAGGTAGTGGCGGGAAGTTTTCAAAATGCGGCCGACTTCTCAGAATAACGCATTGACGTTGTAACAAAGAGGTCCCCCCTTCAAAGCATTGTGGGGGTTGTAGTCCTTGTCTTCAGAACTTGGAGAGAAGGATAATCCAAAATCAGAGAGGTTCAGATAAGTACAACTGCATCTCAACTATAAGGCAAAACAGGGAAATGCCATGAAGCTCCGCCTTCATTCTGCCCACCTCCACACTTTTTTTTTTTTTTTTTTTTTTTTGCTTTAACAGTGGCTACAACAGGTGGATTTTACCATGTAAAAGGTTTGTTTTTCAGGAGTTGCAATGTACACAAAAGGATGGAATTTATTATTTATGTAAATAAACTTAATGTGTGATAAATATATTTCCTTCTTGGTGCACATTTGCACAATATGGACAGTGGTATGTAGCATGCTTCTGGAAATAATGCACACCTATTTGAACGGAAATCCAGGAAAAAGTCAGCAGTGGTCATTTTACAACTGTAATCCATACGCATTATTTTCTCACCTATATGTTTATATCAATGACCTTATTTCTGTATGGTTTTCTCCTCTCTATAGGCTGCAGGTCAAGGTGATATGAGGCAGGAGGTGAGTTTCTTTACTTTTAGAATCTATCCAAAATATCCACTCATTTTTAAAACTTGAGGTTCATAACAGCAGCTGAAAAATAGATGTTGGTTCATATGTTTTATCACATGAGGCCGTGGCTGGTGTGGCTCAGTACATTGAGCACTGGACTGCAAACCCAAGGGTCACTGGTTCAACTCCCAGTCAGGACACATACCCAGGTTGCAAGCCAGCTCTTCAGCCTGGTCCCCAGCTGGTGGCAGGTGAAAGCCAACCATACATGGATGTTTCTCTCCCTTTCTTCTGCCCTCCTTTCCCCTCTCTCTAAAAATAATGAATAAAATCTTTTTAAAAATCTAATATGTATTGAAAACTCCAACTTGGAATTTAGGACCTTACTGTGCTTGTTAAGATCTGAAGGGAGCCCTGGCCGGTGGCACAGTGGGTAAGGCACCAGCCTGAGGACCCAAAGGTCGCTGGTTTGATTCCCCAGCCAGGGCACATACCCAGGTTGCAAGCCAGGTCTCCAGCCAGGTCCTTAGCTGGAGGCAGGTGAAAGGCAACCATACATTGATGTCTCTCTCCCTCTCTGCCTCTCTCCCTTCCCCTCTCTCTAAGAATAATAAATAAAATCTTTAAAAAAGAGAGAGACCTGAAGGGAGCTTCTTCCTGTTATAGGCCAAACAATTGCTTTGTCAGTTTACAAGAAGGGGTTATATTGTCATTTCCAAATATGTTCCTTGTTACTAGTGATTGTGTTCATTTTGCTTACCAATTGAACTTTAATCTGTGATTTTTTTCTTACTTGTATGAAGAGTCTAAAGACAGAGGAAATCTAAACTTAAATTTCTACTATGACATTTTATAATCAAGTTCATAATTGCTTCTGTAATGATAATATTTATGTAATGTTTTGCTAGTATTGTGTATCCATAATTCTCATAATAATTTTTTTCCACACATAGCCAAAGAGAAGATCAGCCAGACTATCTGCTGTAAGTAGTCTTTTTTAAAACCTGGCCATATATTGTGAAATATAATTTTTAAATTCAGGTAATCCTGGACAACACTATATTTACAAGATTTGTTTTTAAGAAAAAACTCACCCCAAGGAAATTTTTTCCTAGAGTTCAGTTTGAACTATACCCATTCATTTAAATGAAGAGGTTGAATTTTATTATTGGTGATCTTTAATTCTGATTTCTTCTCTTTGCCCCCTCTCCTGACTCATGTTTTGTTTTGTTTTGTTTTGGATGCAGATGCCTGTGCCCATTATACCAGAGTTGAAACCCAAAAGAACTTCAACTCCAAGGGTAAATATTCAACATGCAATGTTGAGAGAAAATAGCTTTTCTTCAGAAGTAATTTTCTGGAAAAGCATAAAGCTAATTTTTTTTTTCTGTTCAGTTAGTAATATATTACATTATACCATATGGTATATGTAATCACCTTGAGTAAGGAATATTTTTTCATCTTCTATGATTATTCACTGTGTTTTGGCATTTTTATTAGGAAGGGACAAAACAAAATTTTAGTTGGATTGACCTGTTAAATGTACATGCTTCTGACATTATATAATCACAGTACCCATATTCCTGAAAAAACAAAAGGTGTAAAGTATAATAATCAAAATAATGCTTTTTAATAATTGTAGTAACTAACTTTTGATAATACTTGACAGTTCGCAATGTACTTTCACATACATTATTTTTCAATAGACTCAATTGATTTCATACAGGTTTCTATGCTCTGATGTTGTGGCTAAAGACTTTGGAAATAGAAATAACTCAATATTAAGTTCATTTTTATACCTGTATTTATATTTGTTTATGTATAAGTGTGTGAATATAGTTCAATTCTATTTTTAATTGGTTTATTGAGGTATAATTGATATTTTAAGGACTGGTTGAATTCTTAAAATCATAAAAGTTTAAAACTATGAAAATATTAGATTCATGTAATCCCATTGTTTTTGTGGTTGAAGAAAGTCTTTTATAGTCTTATTTGTAAAATGTTTTTCAATTCTTGATTAAAAGATATAGATAAAACAAGAGCAAATGAAGCTTTAATAATAATAAGACACAATAAAAGAGAAAGTTTATTTTTTTCTCTATTTCACAATTCAAGGTCACTATTGTATAAAATTTGGTACTCAATTTATAGCTTATAAAAATAGTAAACACTTTATTTCCTTTAAAAATAGAAGATGTTGCCCTGGCTGGTAGCACAGTGGATAAGGCATCAGCCTGCAAACCCAAAGGTTGCAGGTTCGAATCCCCAGCCAGGGCACATAACCAGGTTGCAAACCAGGTCTCCAGTCAAGTCTGTGGCTGGAGGCAGGTGAAACACAACCATACATTAATGCTCTCTCTCTCTCTGCCTCTCTCCCTTCCCCTCTTTCTGAAAATAATGAAATAAAATCTTAAAAAAAAAATAGAAGATGTTGCTACAATAAAATAGATACTATATACTCATGGACTTTAAAACACTACCTATCTGTTTTGCATTTTTATAGTTTCTAAAGCAACTTCACATATATTTTCTCATTTACTCCTTATAACATCCCTATGAGGTAGGTGGCATTACTTTCTTTTATATATGAATGAATAAGCTCAAAGGGATTTATGATTTTGCTCAACACCACATAAAGTAAGTAGCAGATCCAAATTTCAAATACATATTTTCTGGCTCCTAAACCCGGTGTTTTTTCTACTACATATGAACTTAGGCAAAGAGCTATCTTGATAAAACAATCATGATTCAAGTCATTCTAAAACTTGTAGATAAATAAATTTAATCACCCATGTCCCTGGGTGATCTCTTTCAAATATACATAAATTAATAATCTCACTAGTATTTCTCTTCACTATTACCAATGAAGGATTTGTAATCAATAAAACCCTTGTTGATAACTATTAGACAGGACAGAGATAAACTAGCCCCTCCAGTCAAAGAGAGTTAATTCATCAGTCTAACTTAATGCTGGTAGTTGTCTCTCAGTGGCCACTGCTCAGCATCGAAACTTGTTGCTTCTCATCTAAAAGAAAATTTATTTTATATCAGAACATTATTTATTTTTAACATATAAAGGTTTACTTATTTTTAATTTAGTTTTTCAATTATATTTGACATTCAATATTATATTCATTTCAGGTGTATAGCATATTAGACATTTATATAATTTATGAAGTAATCTCAGTAAGTCTACTACTCATATGGCAGCATACATAGTTATTACAATATTATTGACTATATTCTCTATGCTGTACTTTACATTCCCATTAATGTTTTGTAACTGTCATTTTGCACTACTTAATCCTTTTACCTTTGTCACCCAGCCCCCCAAACCTCTTTCTTAATACTACATCAGTTTATAATGAAATTGAAGGTATCTAGTGATAATTGTGTTGATGTAAAGTTTATACAAGTATTTTAAAGCTTTTCTGTAAATGATTACAACATCTGGTAAAATAACTTGGGTCATTTAATCAATACACCAGTTAAATTATATATTTATTCTTATTATTGTATGTTGCTGAACAGAAAATGAAAAAAGATGATATAATGGGGAAAAACACAAATACGAGTACCACAAAAATCGTTGAAACCAAGCAAGAAGAGGTTGTTAAAGAAGAACACAGCAATGAAAATGCTGAAAATGGAGAAGCGAAAATTATAGAGGTATCTTAAAATATTAACAGATTTGTCCATTTGAAAGTTTAACAATAGGTGCAACTGGATGAAATCTTATTTCTTTTGTAGTTTAAAAGTTGAGACACATTAACTGAGTAGTGGTTCTATAATGTCTTAGTATTTTCAGGCTACTATAACAAAATACCATAAACTGGGTGGTTTATAAACAACAGAAATGTATTTCTCTGCCTGGAAGTGGAGAAGTTTAAGATCAAGGCTATATTATTTTGGTGTCTAGTGAGGGCATGCTTCCTGATTTATAGATGGCAATCCTCTATGTGTCCTGACATGATGGAAGGGGCCAAAGGGCTCCTAGGGCCTTTTTTTTAAAGACATTAATTCATTTCATTCATGACAGCTCTACATTCATAACCTAATCACCACCACATGGGGAACTGGGTTACATCATATGAATTTTGGGGGACACGAACATCCAATCTATAATGGTATCTAAAGAGAAAATGAAGAAAGTTAACCAAAATATGAGATTTACACATATAAGTAGTGGGAGCAGTAGCTTAGCATTGTTGTTAATTGAACACCACCAATGATAATAATTTAGTAATATAATGATGCTCGTATTAAACATAGACTAAATTATTTATTCCTTTTGTCAGCACATGGGTTATTTGTAAATCCTTTCCCCAGACCATAATTATTTGCTCCTGTGCAAATTGCAAAGCAAATTAGTATGTAAATGTTTCTGATAGGTCTTGCTTTGCATATTTAATGCATACCACATTTTTAGGTATTACATAGTAAAACACTGAAAATGGGATAAGGTGCCAAATCCACAAACTAAACCTGTGCACCTAGGGAAAATCTTTTTATAAGTGATCCTATGATATATGGTAAAAACTTTTCAAGAACTTTTTATGAAAACTTAAAATCTCACCATCATAGAAATAAAACAATATTTATTCAAGGAATACATTTTTGTTTACATGCATGATACTCCTTAAGAATTGCTGATAGAGAATGTGTCATTTTTTCTGTACTTATTCTTTTTGTTCATATTTGTAATGAAATTATTTATATGTTTCCCTGAAGTTATTGTGCCAAATGTCTGTTTGTGTAGAGATATTTTCATTAATCCTATTTCTTAGAATGTTTTCCTTGTGATGTAATATTTAGGAGGCCTTCTCCATAAGAAAATTACTTTTTTGTAAATGAAGTATTATTTTAATATATATGTATTTATAATATTTAGACAGGAATATATATATTATATATACATATAGTCTAATGGTATCTAAAGAGAAAAAGAAAATGAAAGAAATTAATTGAAATATGAGATTTACACATATAAGTAGTAGGAGCAGTAGCTTAGCATTATTGTTAATTGAACACCACCAATGATAATAATTTAGTAATATAATGACTCTCTTATTAAATATAGACAAATTATTTATTCCTTTTGTCAGCACATGGGTTATTTGTAAATCCTTTCCCCTGTCTAAATATTTGGGGAGGGATTCTAAATTTAAAGCTACAATCATAACCTTTTTCCTCTACATACAGGTTCCTGCTCTTGAAAAAGAATTTGAGGAAATAAAAGAAGAAAAAGTTGAAGATGTTGAAGAAGAGGGAGGAGAAAAGAGGCAAGCAGTGGCATCAGAAGAAAATAAAAATGAAAATCAGAAAAAAGATGGAGAAGACCAAAACAAGGAAGAAGAGAAAGGAGAAGATGGAAAAGAAGACAAAAATGAAGAACAGGATGAAGATGGAAAAAAGGGAGAAAACCAAAAAGAGAAAGAAGATGAAAAGGGGGGTGAAGATGGAAAGGGGGAAGGAGAAGATGGCAAAAACTCTGAGGATGAAAAAGATAAAGGAGAAGATGAAAAACAAGAAGACAGAAAAGAGGAAGGAGATGGAAAAGATGATGAAAATGAAAAAGATGAAGATGGAAAAGATGATGAAAATGAAAAAGATGATGAAGATGAAAACAATGATGAATATGGAAAAGAGGACAACAATGGAAAGGATGAAGATGAAAAAGGTGATGAGGGTGGAAATGAGGAGAAAGATAGAAAAGAGAAAGGAGAAGATGGAAAAGCTGAGGAAGAAGGAAAAGAGGAGGAAGATGGAAAAGGAGATGGGAAAAATGAAAGAGGTGGAAAGGAAAATGAATATAAGGCTGAAGTTGAAAAAGAAGTAGTGGAAAAAGAGGTTAAAAAAGAAGAGTCTCAGAGTATTGTTTAAAGCTGCCCTATGTAGTTTCATAATTTGGTAATATGTACCTCCATGTTGTAATGTTAATAGAGATAAATATTTTTATCAAAAATTTTATAAGTAGTTTTTCTTTAGCATTAACTGAATTTCATAATATCTTCATACCAATCACTAGCCACAAATTTCCTAACATGAAATCTTTATAAATTTTGTGATTATAAAAGTGGAATATTATAGAAAAAGACATGCCTTCAATTTTGTCAGTAAATTTCCTTTTGTGTAAATTATGTGCTTAGTCTTTGAATTTTAATTTTACTCCTGTATGTGGTAGAACGTCAGGAGATCTGAAAAGAAAAAAAGTGATGTGTGGTTCTCTGGGTTGCTTTTATAAAGAAGGTGAAATATTTTCATGTAATGCTAAGGAGTTAGAATTTCCTTTTCCAAGTGTGACTTGTTTATTTCAGAAGGGCAGTTCTGATTATATATGTATCCACAAAATTTTAGTGAATTTATCTTAATAAAAATTCTCCTCAAAGATTATTGTAGTTTGTTATATATCTAAAAATATAGTTAATAAAATACTATAATGCTTGATCTTTTTCTCATGTGATGTTCATGAAATCATTTAAAATTTTGTTTGCACTTAGATAAAAGTAACAATGAAGTTCATCATTTTAATTATTTTAAAGTGTATAAATCAGTGGTTTTTAGTATATTCATAGTGTTATACAACCATCACCACTAATTCCAGACAATTCGACAGCCATTGGTTCTCAGCAACCACTAATTTATTTTCTGTCTCTATGGATTTGTCTATTCTAGATACTACATATAAATGGAATCTCTCAATATGTGCCATTTTGTATCTGGCTCCTTTCACTGGGCATACAATGATTTCAGTTCCATTCCCATTGTAGCATGTATTATTTCATTCTTTTTTGTGGCTGGATAATATCATATTGCATCAAAACACTACATTTCTAATTGATGGATAATTGGATTGTTTCCATGTTTTGTCAATTGTGAATAGTTCTATGAGCATTCATATGCAACTTTTTGTGGGCATATGTGTTTTCACGTCTCCTGCACATGTATCTAGGAGTGGACTACTGGTTCATGTAGTAATCCTGTGTTTAACTTTTTGAGGAATTCCCACATTATTATCCAAAGTAGCTTTAACATTTTATATTTTCACTAACAATAAATAAGGGTTCTAATTTTCCCACAACTTTATGAACACTGTTATTGTCTATCTTTTCATTATAACCATCCTAGTAGGAGATTTAGGGGTGATCAAAATCATGGTGATTGCAATTTGCATTTTCCCAATGAAGTTGATCATCTTCTTTTACTTACTGGCCATTTGTATAACTTTTTTCTTTTTTGAGAAATGTCTAACAAAGCCTTTACTCATTTTTCACTTGGTTTTAGTAGTAAGTTGTAAAACATACAGTTTTGGAAAGAAGTCCCTTATCAAATATAATGATTTGCAAAATTTTTTCTCCCAGTTTATAGGTTGTCTTCACTTGTTTTGTTGTGTTCTTTGATGCACAAAAGTTTTCATTTTAATTTCAATTTATCTACTTCCTTATACAGTATGTTGCTTGTGTTTTTGGTGGCATTTTGAAAAATCTGGTACCAATCCCCAGGTACAAAGATGTTCGCCTCTCTAAACAGTGTTATTTTCTAGTTTTATTTCTTACACTTAGGTCTTTTATATGGTTTGAGTTAAACTCTGTATATGATATCATATAAGAGAATGACTTCATTCATTTACATGTGGCTATCCTTTTATCCAAACACCATTTCTTGAAAACATATTTCCTCATTGGATAGTTTTGGCGCTCCATAAATCAATGGACCGCAGATGTATGAATTTAGTTAGGGACTGTTAATTCTATACTATTGATCTATATGTCTATTTCAATGTCAGTACCACATTTTTGATTCCTGTAGCATTATAGTTAGTTTTGACATTAAGTATATGTTCTCAAACTTTGTCATCGATTGTTCAGGGTCCATTACATTTCTATATGAGTTTTAGAATCAGCTTGTTTGTTTCTACAAAAAAAAAAAGGCAGTTGAAATTTTGAAATTTTGATAGGGACCGCAACACTTGTTTGTTGATTTATTGATGATAGCCATTCTAACAGATATGAGGTAATATTTCATAGTGATTTTAATTTGCATTTCTCTGATGATTAGTGATGTTGATCATCTTTTCATATGTCTAATGGCCTTCTCAGATGATTAGTGATGTTGATCATCTTTCATATGTCTAATGGCCATCTGTAGGTACTTGTAGTATAGTTTGATATCATGTAGCATCATTCTTCCAACCTTGTTCTTCTTTATCAGGATTACTGTGGCTATTCAGAGTCTTTTGTGGCTCCATATAAATTTTTGGAATATTTGTTCTATTTCTGTAAAAACACCATTGGTATCTTGATAAGAATTGCATTGCATCTACAAATTGTTTGGGGTAGTATAGACATTTTAATGTTAATTCTTATCTATGAACATGGTATATGGTTCCATTTATGTGTACCATCTTCAGTTCCTTTCTTTGGTGTCTTATAATTTTTAAGTGCAGGTCTTTTATATGCTTGGTTAAATTTATTCTCAGGTATTTTATTTTTTAAAGCAATTGTGAATGGACCTGTGGGACCCAGTGCAGTCTCCTTGATCACCTGAGCTCTACTTTGACCATGGTATATAAGCTGTTGTGCAGGAAGGATATCTCAGCTGCCAATGTTCCCTCTGAAGAGTGAGAAGTCTCAGCCCCATACCAGGCCTTCAAGCCTAGGGTTTCAGTCCCAGAAAGAGAGGCCCCCATAACTGTTAGCTATAAAAACCAGCAGGGTTGTAGCTGAGTGAGATGAAAACTTCTAGGGTCTATTTAAAAGCCTGCTCACAACTTATATTGATTCAGTCCCTCTGAGCCACAGCACTGGGTCAGCAGCTCAAATGGTACCAGGGATATAAGGAAAGGAACTGAAATGTTTATAAACCACTCAGTTTGTGGCATTTTATTATAGGTGCCCATAGGTACTAAAAAATGCCAAGTTTAAGACTTTTAGAATTGGAAGTGGCTAGACATCATTCCACTATAACCATGTGGGAGGTTCTTGTTTTCATCCATCCTATTTACTGTATAACTTACCAAAGACATACCATACAAATGAATACATCTTTTTATTCCTAACTTTACATTTTTTATTATTGATTATGCTGTTACATTTGTCCTAATTTCCTTTCCCTTTGCTCTCCTCTGCCCAGCATGCCCCTCCCTCCAGCAATCCCACCCCCACTTAGTTCATGTCCATGGGTCGTGCATGTAAGTCCTTTGGCTTTACCTTTTCCTATACTATTTTTTTAATTTTATTTTATTGTTGTATTACATCCATCCCCTTTTTCCTCCCCTCTGTTCCCTTCCCCCCACCACTCCCCCGCCCCAAGTCAATCCTACTTGTTCATGTCCATGGTTCTTCTTCCTGTACTATTTTAACATCTCCCTGTCTATTCTGTGCCCACCAACTATGGTTTTTAATTCCTGCACCATTTCCCCCCTTTTTCCTCTCCCCTCTCCCCCTTCCCAGTTGACACCCCTCCAAATATTCCCTGTATATTTCATTCTGTTCCCTCTCTGGTTGTCTGCTTAGTTTTTGTCTTTATTTTTAGGTTCTATTGTTGATAGTTGTGAGTTCGTTGTCTTTTTAATGTTCATAACTTTGATCCTCTTTTTCTTAAAGTCCCTTTAACATTTCATATAATATGGGCTTGATAATGATGAACTCCCTTAGCTTTACCTTGTCTGGGAAACACTTTATCTGCCCTTCCATTCTGAGTGATAGCTTTGCTGGATAGAGAAATCTTGCTTGTAGGTCTTTGCTTTTCATCACTTTGAACACTTCTTGCCAGTCCCTTTTTGCCTACAAAGTTTCTTTTGAGAAACCAGCTGATAGTCTTATATAGGAACCCCTTTGTAGGTAACTTTTTTTTCTCCTGCTTTTAAGATTCTGTCTTTATCTTTAACCTTTGGTATTTTAATTATGATGTGTCTTAGTGTGGTCCTCCTTGAATCTAGCTTGTTTAGGACTCCCTGTGCATGTCTATTCACTTCACCAAATTAAGGAAGTTTTCCTTCACTATTTTTTCACACAACTTTTTAATTTCTTGCTCTTGCTCTTCTCCTTCTGGCACCCCTATGCTTCAGATATTGGCACTTAAAGTTTTCCAGAGGTCCCTATGCCTCTCTTTGTTTTTTTAATTCTTGTCTCCTCTTTCTTTACTGGTTGTTCATTTCTTCCTTATGTTCCTCATGTACCAAATCATTGAAACCCTTGGTTTCATGTGGATTTTTCTTTATTTCACATAGCCTAACCTTCACTTCTTCCTTTCTGCATTTGCTGTATTTCAGCATATCCATCAAGTCTGAGCATCTTAATCACCAGTGTTCTGAACTCTGCATCTGCTAGGTTGGCTATCTCCTTGGCTGTTAGGTTGGCTCTTTGTCACTCAGTTCTCCCATTGGCACCTTGATATGATTCTTCTTTTGGGCTATAGTTCTCTGTCTCCTCAGCTTGACAGCTTTCTGTATTTGCCTTCGTGTCTTAGGTAGTTCTGTCAAATTGTTACATTATAAGAAGTGGTATACATAGAGTTTTAATAAAAATAGTAATAGTATATGAATTTTAGATTCAAATATAAAATGTTTGTATACCTCCTAATATTGAATCAGTTAACATTTTTCTTGAACATCTCTTATCTGTCCATGTGAGAATTATCTACTTCAAGTACAACCAAATTATACTTTAAGACTCATCAGTCTTTTCTTCCTACCATAATGAGATGGGATGATAGGCAATGTCAGTGAATTTTACTTTCAACATATAAATATAAACATAACTTTCAACAGCTGTCTGTTCTTTATACTTACTTCCATCCCCACCAATACAAAATGTTAAATTATACATATGAAAAGGGGTAAATCAAAAGATCTGAATCAATATTTATTTTGATATTCATAATCTGCTGTTTGTTTATGTGAATGTGAGTGTACATGTAGACAGTAAGGAATAGCTTGGTTTCCAGGTTAGATAAAGATGATAAGAAGGGTTTAGATTTAGAACTAAAACTATCATCAGGGTATGACAAGCCATTTCAGTCTCTGCCTTTTTCATTAACTTCTTTCTAGTGGAACAAAATATGAGTAACTTCAAATTGCAGGCTCAACTCTGTCCAATACATTAGTAACCCATTTTCCCTAACAGGAAGAATCTAGCCCTGGTTCTTTTCTTCTCTGTTCTAAAACTGGTACTCATAAGCCAAATCCTGGGTCCGCAAAACTTGTCCAAAATGCTATTTTGCATTCAGAGTGCCCTCTTCTTCCAAGCTTGCATTACAATTTTCCTTCTGATTCAGCTTCTGCCTTACCTTCCTGAATTTATCAGTTGGAGCTATTTGGTTACAAGCAACAGAAACTAAATGTGGCTAACTTAAGCAAAGTAAAATTAATTAGTAATATGTTTTTTCATATAAATTACTGGAAACCTGGAGAATCAGGTTTAGAATTTGGCGAGAACCAACAAAGCTCTTGGAGGGCTAGAGAGTTGCAACAATGGAAACAAGAATGTTCTTATTGCAAAAAAGTTGTGTTGGATTCTCTATTGGAACAAAATTGACTAAAACTTTTTTCAGGGATTTTGTGTGTGTGTGTGTGTGTGTGTGTGTGTGTGTGTGTGTGGTTGCCTTCAGGTTTCAAATTCCAGGAAATTAGTGTTTGGTAGGCCTTATTATCATCACTTGTTCATCCTCTGGTTAGGGAAACAAGTGGGATATGATTACAGACCCACCAGACTTTATGCAATGGAGAAGATAAAATTTTTCAAAATGAAATTAAGGTACTAATTAGGAAAGGGAAATTAATACTGGGAGTCCAAACCAACAAATGTTCCTGATGCTGAATGTTTTCAGTTTCCCCATTGTCACTTGATGAGTACCCTTGGCCTTGAACACCTAGTTCTTGAATTATGTTTTCAAAAGTTAGATCTTACTCTATACACCCTGAGTTGTTGCCTGGAAATCTCCTCCAACCTTCACAAATGACAAAAGACCCAAAGTTTGCTCCTCATGCTCAAACACAGGTATTATCTCTGTCCTAAAACTACTGCTACTAAATACCATCATATTCAAATTAAATTCCTTTACTGTACACCCTTAGAAAGTGTAGTTTCAAATTTAAGCCACACATATAGGACCTATTTTTAGGATAACAACCTAATTCTGGCCATCTTTAGTTTACTCCCTCTTGCAAAAAAAACAGCCACTAATGTCTCAACATACTTCAGAGGTTAAAACACCCAATATGACAGGCAGCAGAATACAGATCCAGCCCTGTAAATTAATCTCTGAGAATTTCAATTTGGAAGTACCATCCAATAATAAGGCAATAGACAACAGCCATAATTGTAAGTTACAATGTTTCTCAAAATCTGGTGTGCTTAGCACTTGCATCAGAATCATTGTTAAATATTAAAAACCATGTGATTTATCCCAAACACAATGAAACAAAATATTACCATAGCCCTGGCTAGTGTGGCTCAGTGGATTGAGCACTGGCCTGCAAACCCAAGTGTTGATGGTTCAATTCCCAGTCATACCAGGTTGCAAGCCAGGTCTCCAGCCAGGACCCCAGCTGTAGGCAGGTGAAAGGCAACCATACATTAATGTTTCTCCCCTTTTCTTCCTTCCTCCCCTCCCCTCTCTCTAAAAATAATGAATAAAATCTTTTTTAAGAAAGAAAAAATATATTAGACCATTGAGTCCAAGAATATGCAATCCTCATAAATACCATAAGTAACCTCTATGCACACTAAAGTTTGAGAATGGTGGGCATGAGGTCATCTGCTGTAAAACAATGGTCTCTCCCAATAAGCCATCTGAATAGAGAGAAAATGGGTCAAGGAGGCCAGCACTCAGAAGTCTAAATTGACCACCAGCATGGACATAGCTACAGTCCCAAGGTTCAGAAAGGATAACTACAGAGAAACAGGAATAATAGACATAATCAAAACAAAAATCCAGTTCTAACAGGACTAGGGTAAAAGGCAGGATATCAAGGCAGGGACTCAGGCTCATAAAGCAATATGGAAAGTGTGATTACCAGAGTTGGCAAGTAAGATGGGAACTAAATGTCAAGAACAAATAAAAGATCATTTATAACAAAAATTATAATTTCAGGGTCAAAGTAGCTATCAGAGAGATGCAACTTAAAACCAAAATGAGATACCACCTCACACCTGTCAGGTTGACCATCATTAACAATCAACAAACAACAAGTGCTGGGGAAGATGTGTAGAAAAGGGAATCCTCATGCATTATCGGTGGGAATGCAGACTGGTGCAGCCACTGTGGAAAACAGTATGGAATTTCCTCAAAATAACTAAAAGTGGAACTGCCTTTTGATCCAGTGATTCCATGGCTAGGATTATACCCAAAGAACCCTGAAACACCAAATCAAAAAAATGTATGCAACCCTATGTTCATCGCAGCACTATTTACAATAGCCAAGTTCTGGAAGCAGCCTAAATGTTCATCAATGGATGAATGGATCAAAAAGCATTTACACATTGGAATACTACCCAACATAAAGAAAGAAGGAATTCCTACATTTTGCAACAGCATGAATGGAATTGGAGAATATTATGTTAAGTGAAGTAAGTCAGGTGGCAAAAGACAAATACCATATGTTTTCACCTAATACAGGACCCTAATAAGCAAAACAAACAAATGAGCAAAATAGGACCAGAAGCATGGAAACAAGGAACAGACCAACAGTGACCAGAGGGAAAGGGGGAGGGAGAGAAAGGGGCAAAGAAGGAGAAGAGTTTAGTCAAGGAATTGGGGGTATTAATGACCCATGGCCATGGACATGTGGGATTGAATGTGGGAGAGAGGGTGAGGGCAGGACAGGGGAGAGCAATGGGGAAAAAAGGGACAACTGTAATAGAACAACAATTAATTAATTTAAAAAAAGAGGGAAATAAACCAAAAGGTCTGAACATGCTGAAGAGTCAGCCAATGCTGCTTGAGCTGTTTTGGAAACAAGTGTCTGTTATCAGTCTATCTTTTCGTGTGCATACCTTGGCACCTGAGTGATCATCATTTTGTCTAGCAAGACATGTAGAATAATAGCAATGGAATTGGCAATCACTATAAGAAGAGCTTGTAAAGGTCGGAAGTCACATTTATAAAGTAATGTGTGAAGTTATGATTTTGATCAGGATCTAATAATTCAAGAAGAGCTGCTGCAAGATAAACCTGTGGCCTTTTTATGGTGTTTACCAACCTCATCAAATAGGAACACTGTGTTCTTTTCCCCTTTTTAAAAATTTTACTGGTGTTCAATTACAGTTGTCTCAATTTTTCCCTAGTTTCTCTCCCCTGTCGGCCCCCACTCCCACAGTTAATCCCCACCCTGTTGTCCACATCCATGGGTCCATTATATTTCTTACAACAGTCTTCAAGCCATGGATTACATGACCAGGCATACTTCCAACATAGGTTTGCCTGTGTCTTCCAATGTCAGACTGATCAGTCACTCCTCCAAATGTAATTCTGGGGAATTCCTGACTTAGAGTCTTGGCCTTTGATCTTCCCACACTTGTTTTTATCAACTACAGGTAGGCCAGCAAAACAGAAAATGAACACTTCAGATTGTATCATAGCTGTCTGAAAGACAAATATTCCAACACTCTTCTCTTTAATTTGTCCATGGCATAATGGTCATTATCCAAAAGAGGTGGGCTGCTTGAATGTCAGACATTCAGTTGTACTTTGTTACAATCAAGTGCCACAATAAGTTCTAAAAAACTATTTTTCTTAATATTTAGTTTTTCAATTATAGTTTATATTTAATATTATTTTGTATTAGTTTCATGTATACAGTGTAGTGATTAAACAGTCACATACTTTACAAAGTGTGTTTCCTGATCTTTCCAGTATGCATCTGACACCATCCATCATTATTGCAATATTATAGACTATATACTCTATGCTGTACCAATCTGTAGTTCTCAATCCCTTTGACCTTCTACTCAGTCCCCAAAACCCCTGCCCTCTGTAAATCATCAGTTTGTTCTCTATATCTATAAATCTGTTTCTGTTTTGTTTCTATTGTTCTTTATATTTTGTATAAGTAAAATCATATAGTGTTTATCTTTCTCTGACTGGCTAATTTTACTAACTACTCTCTAGGTCCATCCTTGCTGTTGCAAATAGTAAGATTTCATTCTATTTATGGCTAAGTAGTATTTCATTGTGTAATGTAACACAGCTCTTTTATACACTCATCTATTAATGGACAATTGGGTTGCCTCCATAGTTTGGCTATTGTAAATAAGACTATAATAAACATAGTGGTGCCTATATTCTTTCAAATTAATGTTTTGTGTTTTTTCAGATACATACCCAGAAGTGAAATTGCTGGATCTAAAGTAGATCCTTTTCTAATTTTGAGAAACCTCCCTACAGTTTTCCATAGTGGCTGCACCAATCAGCATTCTCACCAATAATACATGAAGGTTCCCTTTTCTCCTCATCCTCACCAGCACTTGTTGTTTGTTGATTTATTGATGACAGACATTCTGAAAATTGTGAGGTGATATTTCATGTGGTTTTAATTTGCATCTCTCTGATAATTAGTGACATTGAGCAGCTTTTTATATGTCTATTGGTTGTCTGGACATTCTCTTTGGAGAAGTGTCTGTTCAGGTCCTTTGCCCATTTTTAAAATGGATCATTTGGGGGTTTTTGGTGTTGACTTTACAAGCTAATTGTAAATTTTGGATATTGACCCCTTATCATACATATCAAAAAATATGTTCTCCCATTTAGTTGCTTGTCACACATAAGTGTTTCCCTTAAGATCAGAAGCAAGACAAGGATGCCTGTTTTCACCACTCTTATTCAACATAGTACTGGAAGTCATAGCCAAGGCAATCAAAAATAAGAAGAAATATAAGGTATCCAAATTATAAAGGAAAAGTAAAATTGTCATTATTCACAGATGACATGATATTGTACATAGAAATCCCTAGAAGTCCCACCAAAAATCTACTGGAACTAATAAATAAATTCAGCAAAGTAGCAGGATACAAAATTAATAATCAGAAATTGGTGGCATTTCTATACCAATAATGAACTATCATAAAGAGAAACTAACAACAACAGTTCCATTTACCATTGCAATTAAAAATTAGATTCCTAGAAGTCCAGGCTGGTATGGCTCAATGGATTGATTGCCTACCTGTGAACCCAAGGGTCGCTGGTTCAATTCCCAGTTAGGGCACATACCCAGGTTGTAAGCCAGGTTTCTAGCCAGGTCCCCAGCTGGAGGCAGGTGAAAGGCAACTATACATTGATGTTTTTCTCCCTCTCTTCTTCCCTCTCTTCCCCTCTCTTTAAAAATATTGAATAAAGTCTTCTTTAGTTCCTAGTTCCAACATGGATGGGACTAGAAGAAAGTATTATGCTTAGTGAAATAAGCCAGTCAGTGAAAGACAAATGCCATATGATCTCACCCATTACAGGACACTAATGAACAAAACAAACAACAAGCAAAACAGAACCAGATACATGAACACAGTGAATAGGCCTTCAGTGGGCAGAGGGAAAGGGGTGGGGGAGGGGGGAGGAAGAGGCAAAGAAGGGGAGCAGTTTAGTCAAGAACCTAGTATGGAAGAACCATGGACATGGACAACAAGTAGGATTGACTTTGTGGGGGAGTGGGTGGGTGGGGAAGAGGACAGAGGGGACTAAAAAGGGAATGGATGTAATACAACAACAATAAAATTTTAAAAAGGTAAACCTCATATTTTAAAAATCTTCTTTAAAAATAATAATAAAACTAATTTTAAAATAAAAAAAAATAAATGTTCAAAAAGAAATTAGGGACTTAGAAAGAAATTTAACCAAGGAGGTAGAAGACCTGTACTTTGAAAACTGTAGAACACTGAAGAGAACTTGAAGAAGATACAAATAAGCAGAGCATACTCTGTGTCTGTGGATTAGAAGAATTAACATCATTAACATGTGCGTACTACCCAAAGCAATCTGTAAAGTCAATGCTATTTCTATTAAAATACCAATGGCATATCTCACAGAGCTAGAACTAATATTCCAAAAATGTCTGTGTAACCACAAAAGATCCTAAATAGCCTCAGAAATTTCGAGGAAAATAATGGATGAATCACAATACCTGATATTAAACTATACAACAAGACTGTTGTAATCAGAACAGCTTGCTATTGAAATAAGAACTGGTATGTTGATCATTGGAACAGGACAGAGAGCTTAGAAATCAGCCCTGTCTAGTGTGGCTCAGTGCACCAGCCTGCAAACCAAAGTCTTGCCTGTTCAACTCCAAGTCAGGGCACATGCCTAGGCTGTGGGCCAGGTCCCCAGTTGGGGCAAACAAGAGGCAACCACACATTGATGGCTCTTTCCCTTGCTTCCTTCCTCACTTCCCCTCTCTCTATATGGTCAATTGATATTTGACAAAGGAGGCAAGAGCATACAATGGACTAAGTACAGTTTCTTTAGTAAATGGTGGTGGGCTCTGGTTGGTGTGGCTCAGTGGACTGAGTGCCAACCTGCAAACTGAAAAGTCCCAGGTTTGATTCCCTGTCAGAGCACATGGTTGTGCTGCAGTCTGGGTCCCACCTTGTGGGCATTGGAGAGGCAACCAATTGATGTTTCTCTTGTACATTGAAGTTTCACTCCCTCTCTTTCTCCTTCCCTTCTCCTCTCTCTGAAAATACATAAATGAAATATTTAAAAAATATTTTAATGGTGTTGGGAAAATTAGATAGGTACACGCAAAAAAATAATCCTGACAATCAACTTGCCATAAAAGAACAAACTAAAAATGGATAAAATACTTAAATGTAAATCAAGAAAACATAAAAGTCTTTGAAGAAAACAGGCAGTAAAGTCTCAGACATCTCTTGTAGCAATATTTTTCCCAACCTGTCTCTTGGGGCAAGGTCAATAAAGAAAAAATAAACAATTGGTGCTATATCAAATTAAAAACCATCTGTACAGCAAAATAAACCATCAACAAAAAGAAAAGGGAATCCACTGTATTGGACAACATATTCACCAATGATAAGGGTTTAATTTCCAAAATACATAAGGAACGTATACAACTCAACACCAGGAAGACAATCCAATTGAAAAATGGGCAAAGAACATGAATAGATAGTTCTTCAAAAGGACATACAGATAGCCAGTAGGCATATGAAAGGACATTCAACACTACTAGCCATCAGAGAGATGCAAACTAAAACCACAAGGAGATATCACCTCACACCTGTCAGAATGGCCATCATCAACAAATCAACAAACAAGTGCTGGCAAGGATGTGGACAAAGGGAGCCCTAGTGCACTGTTGGTAGGAATGTCGACTGATGCAGCCACTGTGGAAAACACTATGGAGTTTCCTCAAAAACTGAAATATGAAACTGCCTTTTAACCCAGCAATCCTACTTCTGGGACCATATCCTAAGAATCCTAGAACACCAGTTCCAAAGAATATAGGCACTCCTATGTTCAGAGCAGCATTTTTATAACTGTCAAACTATGGAAACAGCCAAGTGCCCATCAGTAGATAAGTGGATACAAAGCTGTGGGACATTTACGTGATGGATCAACAGCATCGATGGATCTGGACAGCATTACGCTAAGTGAAATAAGCTAGTCAATCAAAGAGAAATATCATACAATCTCACCTATATGTGGAACCTAATGAACAAAATAAACTAAGGAGCAAAACAGAGAGAGAGAGAGATGGGTACATGGAACAGACTGCCCATTGTCAGAGAGTAGGAGGAAAGAGGGAATGGATGAAAGGAGGTGAAGGGATTCACTGAAGATCTATACACATAACTCATACACACAGACACCAGTGTGGTGATGGCCAGCGGGAAAGACGGGTGGTGCTGGTGGAGGTGGCAAAGGGGAAAAGTGGGGACAACTGTAACAGCATAAACCATAAAAATACAATAAAATAAAAAACCATTTACTAAGAAGTTTAGATCTTATGTGAACTTTTTTATGACCAAATGATGACAATAGTAGAGCAGAAAGGAACTTTGGAGCG
>PVIW01009191.1:0-53988 GCA_004026585.1 Noctilio leporinus
AAAAATACCAAGTCTATCTGCTTTGCTTTCTTTTTCAGCTATTTCAGCAACCCTACCTACTTTCCTCACAAGCATCTTGGAATATTTATTGTAACAAAGAACAACGGGGCTCTGAATTTTTCAAGAAAGTATTAAAGCCAGATCAGCAGATGGTCTTATTTGAGTCAGTTACTTCTACTGTCCTCCTGAAAAACAAGAAGTAAAAACGAACTTGTTGAAATATGTTTAAAGCAGAAGCATAATTCAAAGAAAGAAAAGATTATTTAAGCTATATAAGCTTTACCTCATTTACTCGAGGTAATGGTCTTCACAAAAAATTCTTGGCAAGTGGTCCATAACAGTTCAGCCCATACATAGACTGACAGTACGCCCCCGGCCTCACCCCCACCCCTCAGGAAGTACTGCTTTAGCATTACAGGTGCTGGCATTTCTGGTGTAGCAAACCAAGGCCAACAAAGCAGCTGAACTGACCATTCTAAATCTGTTTTGTTCAGCCAACTGCCAGGTCTCAGGGGAATGTTGCTTAATGATGTAAAGAGGGTTTCACAGCCCAGGGTACTATTCCTGGAATCTCCTGAATACAGTATTTCCAGGAATTGGTAATAACAAGTGCTCAATAAGTATTTGTTGACTCATTGATTGCCAGGTCTACTACATGTATATACTTTAAATATACATTTCTAGACGAAGAAATTTGCTGAAAAGCTCAGGTATAAACTATATGGGTGTCCTGCAAACACGAAGGAGTCAGAGAAAGGAATCCAGGAGATAGAATTGGGCAATGTTTTGAAATGTGTAAATAAATAATTGCTGTATGTGATCAAAACAGGTCTAGTCTAACCTAGAAAGCCCAACTAATTAAGGAGAGATGATGGCACACACAGCTGTGTTCTGTGATTATGTACAGTTAAACTTTGCTTCTGAGAACCTCACTTCCGACTTATGATTACTACTTATAAAGAAAATACTGGTCTTAGAAACACCTTGCAATACTGCTAAGGACAACCATTAAGGAGGAACAATAACAAGAATACAAATCTTGTTCTTTCTTATACTATACTCTGATCCCAGCAGTTGATAAAACATAGAAGTCAGGATGATTCTGGCAGAGAATTATGACTTACCAACACCATCCCCTGAATCAGAAACTCAGAAGAAAACCAGAGTTAGTATTTCAACATTTTTTCCTAAGCAACATCACTAAGAACTAGCTGTCCTTAGGTCAGGTTCAGAACTTGGAATAACTGCAGGTAGCAAAGAGAAGCCAGAGTGAAGGAAAGCTAGGCTGTTGTGATCTTCCAAGGCTTAAGATGGGAAGAAAATTTTAAGTCCAGTTTTGGGGACAGCTTTCTTTATGATCTTGAGGAAGCCTGGTGGTCAGTTTCCTGGTATGCTAATGCTGCTAAGGTTAGGGTATTTGTGATTAGCTTGGAACTGGTTCCTTCCCTTAGAAAACTAACTCTTGAAACCTAGAACAGAAGATCTCAGTGTTGCTAAAGGAAGATATTTAGGTTAAACCTGGTAGAAGTTATCGTGCAAACACACCTTTTTGAAAAAGTGCTTTGGATGTGCAAAATACAACTTTATAATTTAGAATATATAAAACTCTTTGAAGTTTAAACTTTAAAACTCACATAAGACAAACTTTTCTTGTGTGTGTGTAACTTGGCACACAGTAAGCACTTCATAAATGCTAGCTATTATTATTACTGCCCATTCCCTATGTTCCTATAGTTTTTAAGGAGGAAAAACTTTTTTTGACAGATTCCTATATTCTTTCTTAAATGGCCCTGTGAGAAATAAGGAAATAAATAGCCCAGTGTTACTACTGCCACTTTGTACTTGGGAAAGTATAAATGGCAAGAGGTGGAGGTTAACCAAGTTCCGGACTCCTGAACCTTAGCGCTTCCCTTTCTGAACTGACTATCCTAAGCGTTGACTACAATGCCATTTTTCAGATACTATTTGTCCTGATGGTGCATAAGCACCATTTTTTGTTTGTGTGTTTAAAACAACTGTTAACTGTATTTAAGCTGACAGCTAATAAAGAGCATAAAAAATGCATATTCACCATTGGACAAAATTCTTAATTTAGTACAGCCCACTCTGTCCCAGATTCTGGAAAAGAATCCATCATTGTACTCTGAAATATGTGACCACTTACTTGTTCTAAATTTTTCCTTGAGGGCATCCAGATCCTCCTTCAGAGCGACTTGCATCCACACCAAGCCAACGCAGGCCACGACACAGGCAGCAAGGATGACAAAAGCACAGAGGGGATAACAGATCTTGCAGCATCGGAAATAGTCTCCCCTGATCACAAGAACAAATCCAACCAAGATTATAAAAGTGATTATGAGCACAGCTTTATTAGAAATAACATATGTGTTGCTATGCAATTATTGTTTTAAATGAATAACCAGTTGATTTACCAGGAAATACAGGGTAACACATTGAAATCTGAACAGCAAGTTGCAAATAACTAAATAATATGACCTATAGAAGGGCTCATTACTCAGTACAAAAGTTTCAAACTTCACATGAAATAGAAGGACGTCCTGTACGCCACAGGAAACACCTGTGGGAGCTGCAGCTCATGGCCATCACCATCAATTCAGGTCTTTGGAAACAATCTCAGGTTAGGAAAGTGTGAAGACCAGAGCTCTTTGGCAATTCCATCACTGTCTCTGTCAAATATGTGCTCACTCCAGGGGACCCTGTTTCAGTTTATTGACACTTCATAAACTTCTGAGCAAGTTTTACTACAAATGGAATGAAACAGATAGGAACTATAGGTTTAAGCGCACATCTGGTAGACTCTAGCTTATTGGCTCAGAAGAAAGGAAGCATAAGAAAGGAGTTAGATTTCACACCAACACTCCACCAACTCAAGATCTCAACTAACCAGACATGGTAACTGTTTCGGTTGAGCTATTCCATTTTATTAGATCTGCACAACCCAAACCTAAAGTTTTGTCCTTAAATACCTAATCCGGCAAAGCTCTTTACAAGCCAAGTCTTTCCTTTAACAAAATAAAAGGACAAAGACACTCTTAAGTTTAAAGTTTAAACAAACAAGCATCAAAACATTTAATCTCCTTTAGCATCCCAACCTTCTGCCTACCCCTTGCTTCCATATCCTTAGCAGGATACGCTTTTCTTTCAATGTGCTCCGAGGGGGTGCAAAGCACCTTCAAGGCTCCCTTCAGCCCTTTCCCTGCCCTGGGTCCTAATTCCCAATGTCCTCAATGATCACTACTGGATTTGCCTAGTGCCTGCACCATCTAGACGTGGTTTGGGAAAAAGCTGCCTCTTCTTTTTGTCCTCCTTGCTCAGTTACTCTCAAGACTCATACCTTCTACAGTATGTACCTCACCATATTCTCTCATCACTAAGATTCGGACTCATTAAGAGTGGGAAAAGTAAATAATATGCAATCTTAAGGTCCCTGTTTCTCTTACCCTTAAAAAAAAAAAAAAAAAAAAAAAAGGCTAGTTCTAAAATCTTCTCTGATCCTATCTATGTTCCTATTCTTAGCTTCTTTGCTATACCCAGTTTGGTTTCTCTGGGTTCTTGCCATAGTCCCCATGTCCACACTTCCAACCCTAAAGTTACACTCTTTTTTTTTTTTTTGGACACTTAGAGAAAGATTTCAAAACTTATCCCTCATTCAGAGCCTGAGTTCATCTCCTCCCTAACAACTTTTCTCATTCTTTGCTTTCCAAGGACTATAGCCATTTTTGTCCCTAAGAAATCTCTTCTCCTTCTCTTCAGTATGCCCCATTGGTAGTGCAAGGTATCTTTCCCATCCCTACCCTCACCATTGCATCACTCACTTGACAAACGGAGAGCGACTTCCAACTACACTGAATTCCTCTTCCTCCTCAGAGCTGGACTCAGAATCTGAGTCAGGAGGCTCAGTGCGAAGCAGACGGTGGCCTGAGCCTTTCTTGGGCTTCTTTCTCCGGCCATCCCCAGACAAGCCAATCAACGCATTGAGTTCTTTGCGCTTTTTCATCTTCTTGTGTGGAGTGAGTGGAGCACCCACTCCTGAGCTGCCAGGTTTGTACCCAAAGCCCAATTCTCTTGCTACCTTGCAGCTGCCTTCCAGGGTGGAGGATCCTGGGCCACAGCCCCCTGGTCAATCCCACCCGGGGGGTGGGGATGACCAGATCCACTGGAAGCTGGAGGTTGGAGCCCAGGGGAAACTGGAACTCAGATGGGTGGAGGAAGTCACACAGATATTGCTAGGGAGCTGGTGATCCAAATGAGTAAGGTCCTGGGCATGAAGCGTCAGTAAGATGGTGTTAAGAGGACTTTTGTCTCTCCCAGGATAAAAAGCCAAGTCAAGGAGTGATTCTCAGCCCTGATACGTATATAATATTTCTATGGGTGCTCCAGGGACTGGGATAGGTGGGTAGGTTAGTTTTAGATTTCCGAGTCAGGATTTCCAATAGTGAGGGAAAAGAAACTTGTTCTTGAATGGGAGGAGAGGGACAGACCCAGAAAGAGGCAGTGGGAACGCGCTAGTCCCGCCCTAGTTGGGAGAGTTGGCAGCAGGAGGGGGCACCTAGTTGCTATAACCAGAACACAGCCTGGGCGACAAGGTGCCCGGGGCGGGGGTGCTCACTGTCTTCCGGCTTCCCTCCCGAGTTTGCAGAAAGTCCAAGACCCGTGCGGAGGGCTCGGCCTAAGAAGAGCCAGTCCAGCGCTTGGGGAGGCCCCGGCTTCTTGTCCAGGCCCGCGGGGTAGGGGGGAGCCGACGCCGAGTGGTGACAGCGGCTCAGCCCACTTGAAGAAATCCCGCCCAGAGTTTGAGGTGTTCCGGCACCCGCAACTCGCGGCCGCTCATACGCGCCTCCTCCACTCCCGCCGCGACTCCAGCCCCCTCTCCGGCTGCGGCCGCGGCTGCTCCGGTTGTGCTGGCGGCAGCGGAGGGGGCCGCGGGTTCCAGCCCCTGGCCATCGCGACTGCCCCAGCTCACTTCCTCTTTGGCAGCAACCGCCCGCGCCGCCTGCCAGTAAGCTGCGTTGCCATTGGCCGCCCTCTGGGTGATGTCACGCCCGGGACGCTGGTGGCGGCGGTAGGCGGGGCGTCCTAGAGCCCTGGTTCCTGGTCCCGGCTGGGTGTCACCTGCAAGTTGAGGGGGCGCCTCCCCCAGAGGGACTCGCTGCGCACGGGAGCTAGGAGGAGTTTTGTTTTCCCAGGGGCCAGCGTCGGGGCCGGCAGGGCCTCCAGCTGCTCCACGTGCTTAAAAAGTTCATCTGCTGCCTGGGCCGGTAGTTGGGAACTCAGCTTACTCAGCCTCGAGGCTCCGCCCCCTCCGGCTCTCAGGCTGTTTATTAAAAGTTGAGGCGTGTTGCAGATTCTTGAACCGGTTGAACCGTCATTCATTCCATAAATATGTGAGAGCTTACTACGAGTCAGCAGCAGTTCCGGCGCTGGAGATACAGCAATAAGCGAAATAACTACTTGTCTTTCCCTTCGAGGGTAGGGATACTGGATTTAGCAAATAAAAATAAATACAGGACCCTCAGTAAAACGAATGTTTTAGTTTTAGGTTTTGTTTGTTTGTTTTGTTCGTTTGTTTGTTGTAAGTGTATCCCATACAACTTCTGGGACATCTTCATACTGAAAAATTCGGTTTTTTAAATCTGAAATTCAAATTTAAGTGGGTATCCTGTATTTTTTTTTAAAAGAAATTGTACCAATGCTCAACGTTTTTGTTTTTTTTAAAAAAGATTTTATTTTATTATTTTAGAAAGAGGGGAAGGGAGAGAGGCAGAGAGGGAGAGAGACATCAATGTGCAGTTGCATTTTATCTGCCTCCAGCCACAGACCTGACTTGGAGACCTGGTTTGCAACCTGGTTATGTGCCCTGGCTGGGGAATCGAACCTGCGACCTTTGGGTACGCAGGCCGGCGCCTTATCCACTGTACTACTAGCCAGGACTAGTATCCTGTGTTTTGTAGCCAAGTCTATTCCTGCATCTTATATTCTAGTGGGAGAAGAGCAGTAACAGACACATGTGTTGTCAGGAGGTGATAACTGTTAAGAAAAATATTGAAACAAAGGGATGGAGCATGCCTCTGTGATAAGGGGTTATTTGGTTAGAGACTGGGAGGAAGACAGGGAGTGAGCTATGCAATGGTCGCCAGGAAGGAGTGACCTGGAAGACCTGTGGAGGCTGGACCTGAAGTGCAAAGGGGGGAGAGGTGGGAAATGAGGTCAATCATCACGGGTTGGATTATGAGTGGCCTTATGGATGGTGGTGAGGACTTTGGGAAACCATTGGTGCTTTAAACTGAGAGGGGGCATACTTTGGCTTAAATTTTTTAAAAGACCACCCTGGCTGTTGTGTGGAAAAGAGAATTGAAAGAAAGAGAGATGCAAAGGAAACCAGGAAACCAGCGCAGATAGAGATGATGATAGATGAAGGTGGCAGTAATGGAGATGGTGAGCATTTTGGATGCTTCTTGAAGGTAGAGCTAACAATATTTACTGATGGACTTAGATAAACAGTATGAAAGAAAGAGGAATAATGTAGGACTCCAGAGTTTTGGGGTGGAACACCTGGAAGAAGGGAATTTCCAGTTACTGAGATGGTGAAGAGCAGGTGTGGGGCAACCTTGAGAAGCCAATTCAACATTCCAATGGCTATTTGGTGTATCTATTTGGAGTCTGGGGCAGAGGATAGGACCTGAAATGTAAGTGTGAGAGATGGTATTTAAAGCAAAGAGTTTTGAGCTACATGGGGAAAAGAGTCACTTAATTTGTATTGTGGCATTTACATTGTCATTCTCACTGTGGCTATTGAACTTTGTTCAAGGAGGCACACCCGAAGCTGGGGCATGTCTCTTGTTTGTCTTTCTGTGTCTAGTCCAGAGACAGGCACCTAATAACAATGATCTGATAAATATGTAAAGTTTACATAAGTGGGTGGAGTTGTATGAGTGGAATTTTGGAGTCTAGAGATCTGGGATTAAGTCATGTTTTGTTTCGTTTTTTAATTTTTTTAATAGATTTTATTTCATTATTTTTAGAAAGAGGGGAAGGGAGAGAGGCAGAGAGGGAGAGAGACATCAATGTATGGTTGCGTTTCACCTGCCTCCAGCCACAGACATGACTGGAGACCTGGTTTGCAACCTGGTTATGTGCCCTACCTGGGGAATTGAACCAGTGACCTTTGGGTTCGCAGGCCGGCACCTTATTCACTGTGCTACCAGCCAGGGCTAAGTCACGTTTTAATACTATCTTTGTTAGCATGGAAGCCATTTGAATTCTCTTTAACTTCAGTTTTGCCCTCTGAAGAATGGGGACAAATGAGAAGATGCCTTATGAAAGTGCCTTTGAAGCCCCGAATTATGGTGCAGTTATTGGTTTTAATGTCTGCTTTTGTTTCTAGAGCTGTGCAGCCCAATATAGTAGCTGCTAGCTATGTATTACAATTTAATATATTTAACTTAATCAACATTAAGTTAAAAGTTTAAATTAATTTCTCTAACTGGCCACAGAAGGGGAACCAAGGGCTGAGGAACCCATAGGAATGAAGCAAGACCATAGATGTGTCACCAAACTGCAATGACTTCTGGTCAGCCAGACCCTACCCTCTCTGCGGGTGGAGACCTCCCCCAGGACTGGCTAGTGAGCTGGTCATGGATGGGGAGATTGGAGGGGCAGAGAGCTAAAGGGGTGCTTCTGCTGGATATTTTGTTTGGCCCTTCTGCCTGTCTGTTTGTCTGTGGATCTACAGATAACACCCCTCCTGTGCTAGGTAAACATTCCATAGGATGATGAGTCACCCTTTGAAAGTTGCTGGCCAGATACTTCTCTTCTTTCAGAAGCCCTTGGAACCTCTCTGGTCTCCTCCCTCAGACCTGGAACCCTAAAGACCAGAGATTAAGCCAACCATTTCACAGTGAGAGTCCCTGCCCTGAAAAGCCCTGGTGCCCTCCTATACCAAGGCTCCCCAAGCCAAGGTTGTGACCCATCTTTTTATTTGGGGATGTTCATTATGTGACCCTGTGTCTGGGGAGCCGTGCTTGCCTGATATGCAGTGTGAACTGGGGGAAGGCACGTTGCAATTCCAGTGCCTTAACTTTTCTGTCTGTAAAATGAAAATAAGAATATTCCGTGCCTAACCTTCTGCTTGGTGCTTTTTGGGGGATGAAGTGGCATGATAGTGCTTTATATGCCATTGCAGGGTGGGTGATGCCTGCAGAATCCTAGCAGCTCTGTGGGGAAAATGGGCAAAGGTGGCTTCCTATACTCAAAATCCCACTCTGTGTAGGTGGCAAAGTCAAATCTGGAGACCTTGTGCTACCTGGGAAGACTCTACAGAGCACTTTCACTTGAGACAACTGAGGCCCACAGTGGGGACAAACCTGCTCAGGACCATTGTTAGAAATCAGTTGCAGGTCTCTTAATTACTGGGTGGAAGTTCTTTAAGATTTCAGAGCCCTCTTTCCCCTGGGATCTAAGCCCATAACTGAACTTTGCCACTGGAGGTGTATGATCTTGACTAAATTGTTGAGCCTTTCTGAAGCTTAGTTTCCACTTTTGTAAAATGGTGGCAATAATAGTCCTCTAGGACTGGCTATATGATTTGTGGAGCCCAATGCAAATGACAACGCAAGGCCCTTTGTTAAAAAGCAAGAAAAGTTTTTGTTGTTGTTGTTATTTCTTGCTCAACCTATCATGCTGTCCATTACCCACTTTTGAATGTGCTTCCTTGGGCATGGGGCTAATCATAGGGACATAGGACCCTGCCTTTGACTTGACATGAACCCCCCAGGTCCACCCTCCCTGCACCCAGGCCCCTGCCCAAGACAGAGGAAGGTCAGGGCAATAGATAGCTGAGAGCCCACTTGGGAAAAGAGACAGTGGGGAGGTGATAAGAGGAAGGACTACGTGTGAGCGGAGATGCCAGGTCTTCGGTGTATGCTGCATAGTTCCATCAAACTTCATTTACAAAACAAATTTAAAAAGAAAACTATTGAAAAATTTAGGATGGCAGTCACAGAGCATTAAACTTCAATTGCAGGGCACCTTTCTGCATGGGGGAGCTATGTGCAACTGCACTGGTCACACACCCATGAAGCTGGCCCTGATAATACCTAGCTCACAGAGTAGCTGTGAAGAAGTAATGTACCTGACTCATAGTAGGTGCCCAATAAATGTCAGCTGTTCTATTAATGTGATTACTTATTAAATGTGATTTATTACAGATTTATTAAATGTAATTTTGATGATGTATTTTTATTTACCTAAAATAAAATGTTTCTTTCATCTACTCAAGGAACTCTCTTGGCAATCATTTTTCCTGGTGCTTTGCTACGGTTAAAGAAGGAGGAAGCCCTGGCTGGTGGCACAGTGGATAAGGCGCCGGCCTGCAAACCCAAAGGTCGCTGGTTCGGTTCCCAGCCAGGGCACATAACCAGGTTGCAAGCCAGGTCTCCAGCCATGTCCTTAGCTGGAGCCAGGTAAAAGGCAACCATACATTGGTGTTTCTCTCCCTTTCTTCCTCCCTCCCTGCCCTTCTCTCTAAAAATAAGAAATGAAATCTTTAAAAATATATATTTTAAAGAGGGGGTAAAGAACAGAAATGAACATTTAAAAATTCTATAAGCTAATCTTCACTAGGCAAGCATTTCCTTTCTACTGTAACCGAGAAGGAACTTGATGCTCAGGGATTGCAAAAGGCTTGCCCAGGGAAACACACAGGACATCAGTGGCAGATGCTGGGTTTGAATCAAGATTTGTCTACCTCTGAAGCCTGAGTTCTGTGCCCAGTGCCCTGCACCATGCTGGTGGAGCCCGTTGTCTGGGCCCTTGTCTGCAGCTGAAGCGTCTTCCTTCTCCTAGGGTGGCCTCATCTGCTCCCCCTGGTCCCTTCCCCGTTCTCTTTGCTGTTGTGCTGGCAGCTGCATCCTGTATACCCTGATGGACAACAAGGACAATGGGAAGGGGAAGGATTGGGTGGTAGGAAAGGGACAAGTTCCAAGCTAAACAATGGTTTCGTTCCCAGCTCATCCCAGGCAGCCGGAAGTAGCAACTGGTTCCCAGCATTATTGTGGGCAGGAGTGAGGCCTCCCTTGCTGGGGTTCTCCAGGCACAGCCTCCTGTCATTTGCTGCAAGCTTTTGTGCCTCAGCTGTGTAGTAGTAGCAGCTTTAGTTTCCCCATCTATTTGTGCTCAGAACAGGGCTCGTGCTGGGGGCACCTCAGGGACTTTTGGCTAATTATCTTCTAGAAAGAATAGAGGAAACTCTGAATAGTTTCCAGGCATTGTTCTTTATTTTGGTGACCCTATCTATCCATCCATCCAGCCACCCACCCACCCAACGTCCCTGCCCTAAGGGGTGGCGGGGGTGGGTATAACCCACTGCGCACTTCCTCTATCAAGGCTGGGTGTTTGTGGTCTGTGTAAAATGGTAGGAGACGCTGAGTTAGCAAGGCCTTGGGAGTTGAGCAGAAATAGAGGAGGCTGCCTAGGCCCTCCTGAGTTCTTTCTGAGAAAACCGGCTTTGTGTGCCTGTCAGCCTAAGACTGCAGCTCCAGCTGCTGGATACCAGACCCTATTTTTCAAAAACGCTCCAGGGCAACAATAAAGGCATACACGATCTTATGCTGCCCTCTGCTGTATTTTTTTGATAACTGCATGTTAGATGGGGACAATTTTCATTCATACAAATGAGGTTTCCTATGCCCAGCCCTTTTCTGGGAAGTGGGAACGCCCAGATAGGCAAGTTTCAGATTCCCTTATTCCTGCTGTTTAAGGAGATTCCGATGTGTGTGTGTGTGTGTGTGAGAGAGAGAGAGAGAGAGAGGGAGGGAGGGAGTAGAAAGAGAGAGAGAGAGGGAGAGAGAAACAAATACATAAACAGTAAAGATGTAATCAACACTATGATACAAGATAGAAGATGAAGAAAAGGTTGCAATGGCATCAGGGAAAGTTTGTGAAAGAAGGTAAGTTTTCATCCATCCATCCAGTGTTTTTTGGGTACTTAATGTAATCCAGGCCCTAATCTTTGTGCTAGTGCTATAACAGGGAACAAAGCACACAAAACCTCTGTTTGCATGACTCGTACTTTCTAATGAAGGGAAACAATGAATAAATAAGGTGGGTAAATATATATAGTGTTGGATGATGAGTACTAAGGAGAAAAATAAAGCAGGAAAGGAGGCAGAGAGTATTGTTGGAGTGATTGCAACTTCTAAAGTGACATTTGAATAAAGACCCTAGGGAAAGGAAGTTTAGCTTCTGAACATCATGGAGTTATATTGGACCCTCCCTCCTGCATATATAACTAGAAAACTGGACAACTATATGCCACAACTGTTCAGGCACTGGACAACAGTTAACACAGGACTGTAATTCCTGAGCGAAGGAGGACAAAGTGAGCTGATGAGCACCTTGGCTGTTGGCCAGAAAGCACTTTCTGGAAGGATAGAGCAGGGAAATCTTAGTAGAGACAGGGGTGTTTTTGTGTTGATGGAGGGATATTGAAGTTTGAAAAGGCTGCCACATAGAATTGGCAAAGAAGACTATCATAGAGGAAGGAGCCACTCAGTAAAGAGCTTCAGAAATCTATATAAGGGTCTTCGGTGAACCTGTCTAAATACTAAGTTGTGTCCTTGGCTGGGTAGCTCAGTTGGTTGATAATGTTATTCCAATGTTGTACCAAGGTTGAGGGTTCAATCTCCAGTCAGGGTACATACAAGGAACAACCAATGAATGCATAAATAGGTGGAACAACAAATGGATCTCTCACAAATCTATAAATATAAAATTTAAAAAGGAAAGAAACACTAAGTTGTGTATGTGCAGGTTGAAATATATGAATGTGGGCAAATAATAACTACCAGGGTGCTTTAATTTCTAGAGTTTAGACCTAGCTGGGAGACATTCATGTTCCAACTGGCTAGAGTGGAGAGAACTTGTTTAATACCTGGGGTGTTCAGTAGAGACTTCAAAGGGATTATAGGAGTAGGGCTAAAGTAGCCTTAGAGTAGTCTCCTCCAAAGCTACCTTCATAAAACATTAAAAAAGGAATTACCACAGGTAACTTAATTGCCTGCCCAAACAAACTTCGATATTCTATAAAAGAAAGAAACAAAAGTTAAACTCTCAACAATGAAACATTCACAGAAATCCCCCACCCCATAAAATCTCCCCCTGTGCATTTCCATATGAGGAGTGACGCTGGGCTTGTGGTTCTGTGCCAGTCCTGAGAGTTGAGATGACAGTGCCGGTGTGCCTTCAACAGACGGAGGGAGGGACCTGCAAAGCAGCACCATGGACAGAGGCCAAATTAATTTTCAGGCCAAGGCAGGAAGACTCATATCGAATTTTTGGCAGACAAATCCTTGTAGATGAAGATTCGGACACTCCAGGCTTTAGGAGCCCAAGAACAGGGAAACGGAAGATCAGATTATCAGCCCTGACCTAGCCAGAGAGGATGGCCTCATGATTGCTCTCAGCTCCTCTTTGGTTTTCAGGACTACAGGCTCACCTGAACCTATTCTCCATTTCATCCCCACAGTGCCACCAGAGCACTTTCTACACTTTGAATCAAAGACCTTGGGGTTCTGAAAAAAAGATAACTTTGGATGTTATGTCTTATTCCACTTTTGTTCAGATCCCCAATGTCAGAGTTGGTTTGATGGAGAAATGGGGGGTCCTGCCTAGTCACTTTTCTATTTCCCACCTCACCCCTATGATTGAGATTATTGGAGGTGACTCAGGACCTGCATATTTCCTTAGTCTTGTTTCTCATAGTGACCTAGTTCTCTTTCTGCTCTGCAGTTATCCTTAGCAACCTATACACCCACACTTTCTGGCCTTTTGCCTTTGAATGTTAACTTTTTATGAAAAGCCTTTATGTGTGCCTCTTTTACCTAGATAAATCCTAGATGCTCTTCATTGCTTAGCATAGATGTACCTGATTCTGGAAGGCCTTCCTTGATCTCTCCCAGGTTGCTTAAGTGTCTCCTCTTCCTTCTCCTCCTCTTCTTAACTCACACCAGTTGCACAAAATTGTGTTATTTATAATCTTGGCTCATCACAGAGTCTTCATTAGTCTTTGCACAAACCTCTTTTCCTCTCTCTCCTTTCCCCTACTCCTTCCTTCATTCCTCCCTTTCTCCCTCCCTTTCTTTCTTCTCCCTCCCTCTCTCCTCTCTCTTTCTTTCACTCTCACACACACAAACTTAACAATACAACCCAAGAAGTAACATCATTAATAATTACTTTTATGTATCTATTCCCTTTTCATCCTCAGTAAATACCATCTTGAAATTTGTATTTATTTCTTTGAGTTTTCCATACATGCATGCATTGTATTTACATTTTTTTGAAATTTATAGATAATCATGCTTATGCAGTCTTCTGAAACTTATTTTTTACTTTCAATACATACATTGCCAAGTTCCATCCAAATTGTAACATGGGCTATAGTTCAATTTTGGTGCTATACATAAAATATTCTTTTGTGCAAATATATCACTACCCATTTTCATGTCAATGGGCATTGGAGTTGTTTCCATTATTTTTCTATTAGAAATAGTACCACTGAAGATATTATTGTACATGCCTCCTGGTGCATGTCTCCTTGAACACACAGATATGTACATATATTGATGAGTAATCTCTGGGTTGTAGAGTATATCAAAATTCAACTTTACAAGATATAATACTAAATTGTTTTTCAAAATGGTTGTGTCAAATACCAACAATGTATAGTAGAATGAATGACTTACATTTTCTGATATTTGCTATTGTTAAGAGTTTTTAATCTTTGTAAATTGAATAGGGATATCATGGTAGTCTTTTAAAGTATATTTATTGATTATGCTGTTACGGTTGTCCCAATTTCTTTTTCCTTTGCCCCCTCCACCAAGGACCCCTCTTTCCTCCTGCAGTCCCAACCCCCTTAGTTCATGTCCATGGATCATGCATATAGGCTTCCTGATTTCACCCTTTTGTATATTATTCTTAACTTCCCCCTGTCTAATTTATACCTACCAATTTGTTTCCTAATCCCTGCACCATTTCCTATTTCTCCCCTTTCCCCCTCCCAGCTGATAATCCTCCCAATGATCTCCATACCTATGATTCTGATCCTATTCTGCTTGTTTGTTTAGTTTGATATTGATTTTTAAAAAATATATTCTGTTGTTGATAGTTGTTTTTGTCATTTTAATATTCATAGTCTTGATCTTATTTTTCTTAAGTAAATCCCTTTAACATTTCATATAATAATGGCTTGGTGATGATGAACTCCTTTAGCTTTACTTTGCCTGGGAAGCACTTTATCTGCCCTTCCATTCTGAGTGATAGCTTTGCTGGCTAGAGTACTGTTCATTGTAGGTTTTTGCTTTTTATCATTTTGAATATTTCTTGCCAATCCCTTCTAGCCTGCAAAGTTTATTTTGAGACATCAGCTGACAGTCTAATGGAGCTCTTGCTGATTTTAAGATTTTCTCTTTGTATTATTGAACCATTGGCATTTCAATTATTATGTGTCTAGGGTTGGGTCTCTTTGGGTTCATCTTATTTGGGACTGTCTGTGCTTCCTGAACTTGTGTGTCTATCTCCTTCACCAAGTTAGGGAAGTTTTCTGTCATTATTTTTACAAAATAGGTTTCCACTTTTTTGCTCTCTTTCTTTTCCTTTTGGCACTGCTATGATGTGAATGTTGGTACACTTGAAGTTGTCCCAGAGGCTTCTTATACTATCCTCATTATTTTGGATTCTTTTCCTTCTTACTGTTCCAATTGGTGTTTTTTGCTTCTTTATATTCCAAGTCACTGATTTGATTCTCAGTTTCATCCACTCTACTGTTGGATGTTAACTCCCTGTAACTTGTTCTTTTTAGGTAGAGGTGCTATGACTTCCTCTTTTGGTAGTATGGCCTAATGCAGTAGGTGTCCTGTAGGGTCCAGTGACAGTGTAACTGGGCAGCCTGGGGCCTAGCTGTTTACCACCTTGTACCAACATAACACAACAATTTGTGGGGAAGAAATTAGGTTTTTATTAATGAGGTTGCCACTTTGAGGGGGCTTAGAGCATTCCTAAAGCTCATCCATAAAGCACAGAAAACCAGTCACCCCCAGTACCGAGTCAGCATCCGGACACCTCATCCCATCTTATCTGTCTTTTTGGAGTCCCAAGATGGTGGCTAGATGAACAGGTCTCCAGCTCTCCTGCTCCAGGTGCACATTCTCTTTCTTTCTTTCTTTCTCTCTCTCTCTCTCTCTCTCTCTCTCTCTCTCTCTCTCTCTCTCTCTCTCTCACACACACACACACACACAAACACACACACACACACACCCGCGTCACCTGCAGCAGCTTTTCATCTCTCTCAGGGTCTGGGGTGCACCACCACATCACTCCAGATGGTTGCAAAAGGGAAGGTTGATCTGTAGGGCCCTAGTGCCTGTGGCTGCCTACATGCCTGGGTTGAGGAATGTTTCTGGCTCACACCTCCATGTGCTGCTCGCAGTCTCTCAGTGCTACTCTCAGGAAAAGAGAATGGAAGCAGTCCAGGACCCATGTGTTGCGTTGTACAATGTCCCAAAGGCTGGCTCCTGGTGAGGCACACATCTCAGTGTGGGACCCTGACTCCGGGAGCTGGCTTCTGACTGTGTGAGGCCTAAGCCCCACATGGGCCTGGTGTCTTCTGGTCCTGCCAGCGCTCCTGCCTGTGCAGGTAAAGCAAGAGAGCTGGAGGTTTCTGCCCTCATTCTGTGTCAAAGCCTACTCCCCAAATCCCACATGCTATGGGAGTGTCCAGCTTTTCAACCAATGTGGGCCACATTGGCCATGTTTGTTTTCCCCCCTATAATGGCCATGGTGTTGCGTAGAAGGACAAAGTCTCGAGTCACATAGGAGCACCAGGTCTCAGCAGGGTGTGGGTGTGTCTGGCTCCCACAGCTCATGAGGCACTGTGCTGCCTGTGTCAGGAGCTGCATTGATTCTTTACAGTATCTTGAGGCAGTAGTCTTCTCTCACAGCCCCTTGCTGCTGGGAAGGCATGGGCTGCTTGGTTGTCCAGGCAACACACACTGTCTTGTTTACAGTTGTCTTTATACTTCCTGGGCAGATCCTCTTTTGGGAGAAGGTAGGCTGCTTCAATTTGCTGCCTTGGCATCTCTCCCTGCCTTTTGCCACCTCCTGGAAGGAGAGGGGAGCAGCCTCTTGCACCAGATTGGGGTTCCCTAGATTGGGGTCTTCCCCAGTCCCCAGCAATCTGATCGGACCCCCTGTCATAGAACAGCCTCTTTTATTACCCAAGCTGGGTATTCCAGTTGCTCCCACTGTATGGGTTTTGTTCATCCCCCTGTTGTAGTTGAGCCTTGATTGCTGTTGGCACATCCAAGGTCAATCACTGCCTGTGTTCCCTCTGGGGTCGCACAGCATAAGCTACAAAGTGATCTGAAGATGGCTGCTACTTGTGCTGGGCTCTGTGTCCCAGGTGAGACAAAGCTGTGTACCAAGGTCAGCTGTTGCTGGTGCTGGGCTTGGGGCAACTTAGTGAGAGGTACACGGTTTGCTGAAGCCAGATGCTGTTTGTATAGGAAACTACTAGAAACAGCCTGGGTGGGCCCAAAGGTTGGGTGGGGCAAGGTCTCAGGGGATCAACAGGGTGGGGCAAACAGTGAACCAGGTTGATAAAGACTCAGATAAAGACTCCCACCTGCTGGCTCTGTGTGGGAGGGCTCAGAAAAGAAACAGTGGCTTCTGCCAGCACTACTGTCTGGGAGAAAACTGTCCTTTGAAATTTTTGTAGGCTTTGGGGCCCAGGATGAATTTCCCTGGAGTAAAACCCACCTATGGTGATGTAACATGGTTAGTGAGGTGAAACCAAAACCAAGCTTTGGAGGTGAGCACAACTCCTTCAGGAATTGGTCCCATAATTCCAGTGGGAAGGTATTACAAAGTATAGCAGCTCTTGAAAGTCTTAGCTGAATCCAAGTAGTTTTATACCCAGAGGCAGCCATGGGTTCAGCCAGTTGCCTTTGGTGCTTTCCTTCCATATTTCCCTGTTCATTGCTTTGGGGGAGATGGGTGTGAGGATCAGAAAGAAGGATTATGCCAAGAGATGCAAAGATGAAAGGCTTGCAGGTTGTCCTAAACCTGGTTTTAGTCTCTGCCTTTTCAGGGCTGAACAGCTGGGTCCTTGGACCAGGCTAATGTAACAGCAGGTCTTTCCTTGATTCCTCCAGGAACACAGTTCCCATCCCACTCCATCAATATTTGCCTGAAACATGATTATCTCTCCTACCAGAATGGAGCTCTTCAGGGCAGGGGTAGCTTCTTGTATCTCCCCTGGGCTCCCAGGATGCAGCATGTTGGGGAAGAGCCATCAGAAAATTCCTGGCCATGAATATGTGTGGGGTAGCTCAGGTTTTCTAAAACTCCCACAGTTATGATCTTGTTTGGGATTCACTGTAACTCTTCAAAACATGGCAGGGGTCATCACCCCATTTTACAGCTGAGGAAAGAGAAGCTCAGAAAAGTGATGATGTAACTTACATTCAGACTGTTGGTGAGTGGCCATCTACATGCCATACCATACCTACAGCTTTTGGAGGGATTCCCACTGAGGCTGGTGTTCTCCCTGTGGGATGCTTGGTATAGGGGGGTTCCTACTCTGGGTGGGGAGACAGGGAGCTCTGTGAATCTCTTCCCAGTGGAGTCTGCCTATTTTGGCTAGCAGAGGGAAGCATCGACACACAGAACTTTGTAAAACCCTGGACTCATTTGGGTTCACCCTCACTTGACATCAGAGCCTTGGCAGAGTTCTGAGCAATTATAATTACTGCCACTTACTGAACACCTGGTATGTGCTACAATTATATATATAAATTATATATGTATGTATACATTTCTAACCTTTAAAACAACTGTGTATGGAAGTGATGACCATCTGCCCCAATTTTCCCTCCCACCAGTTGCCTGAGGCCATGGAGTTAGTAAATGGTATGTCAGGGATTTGAATCAGGTCTGCTTGTTCCAAAGGATCAATGCATCAACTTAGTAGGCCCAGGACAAATGTCTGCAGAATGAACTTGTTGAGTGAAGTCAAGGCTGGATTCTCCCCACTCCCAGACACTCTGCTCCTCCTAGCCGTCCTCCTCCTCTGAGTCAACACCACACAGGGCTTAGTGCAGATCCTCAGCTCCAGGGTGAAACATCTGCTCCCAACTTCTACTTCACAATCTGTCACTGCATGACATCTCCCAGATGCCTTCCTGTCTCTTCCTTCTGATGTTGCCTTCAATGCTTCTTTTCCTTTCAGGCTGGCACAGAAAAACAGGAGCTGGGGACTAGAGTCTGGGACATTGGACCAGGCTGGATCCTGACTGCTGGCCTTGCTGACTGTCCTGACCTTGCTGCTGCTAGTCCTGCATCCAGGTGATCCTCAATGGCCACTGTCCTAATATAAGCCTCCATCACCTCTTGTCAGCTCTCCTCACTGCTCTCCCACCCACCAGGCCTTTCTACCTCCTCTCATTATTCTTCAATTGCTAGCCAGAGTGGGCCTTGCTGGCAGTGCCTCAGTTTCCTTCAAACCTCCCAGTGTTCCCCATGGGCTCCAGGGCACGATTTGGAACTGCTGCCCCCTCCCCGACCCCCTGCCGCCCCAGACTCTTCCTTCCTTCTTCTCTACCCTCATTCCCAGTGTCCAAGCTTGCTCCCACAACTGGCCATCTGTCCTCTGACTCTGGGCCCTTGGCCACCCACATTACTTCCTCTGATAATGAATACTCATTTGTCTTTCCAGACTCCGCTCTAGTAACACCTCTTCTGGGAAGCCTTCTGTGGCTTATCTTCTCTCTCCACCCTAGCTGTAATGAATTCTTCCTTCATTCCTCTCCCTGTGGTTCCAATACCTAAAATACTTGGCCACCCAAGTTTTGTTTTTCACTCTCACTTGTCTATGAGTTCCTGGCTGGTGGGAACCATGTCAGAGAGGTTGCTCTGTGTTCCAGCCCTCAGCCATGGGCTTAGCACACAGTAGTAGCTTGGTGCATGTCTATGGAATGCATGAACTTGACCTCAGATGACTTTGCTGCTCAGGCCCAAGCTTTTTTATTCTTTTAAAAAATATTTTATTTATTATTTTTAGAGAGAGGGGTAGGGAGAGAGACACATTGATGTAGATTGCCTTTCACCTGCCTCCAGCTACAGACCTGGCTGGAGACCTGGCTTGCAACCTGGTTATATGCCCTGGCTGGGAATTGAACCAGCGACCTTAGGGTTCGAAGGCCGGTGCCTTATCCATTGTGCCACGAGCCAGGGCTTAGGCCCAAGCTTTTACATTCCTGCTGCTCCATTATCCTGTGAGATTGTAGGAAAACATCAAAGTGGTATCTAGAATGAGCTGGCTTCGGTGTCTCTGCTCTGGTCAGGTCACCGCTTCTTCCAGATACCCTTCCACAATTAGGGCAGGGCTCCCACTGTGTCCCACCATGTCCAGAAGGAGACCCTGTCTTTGAGGCCTGCCTTGTCACAAGCTTTGAGGCACAGTCCCTGCTTCCTTTTCCCCTAATGACTCCCTTTCCCAAAGCTCTGTCCCCAGTTTTTATAAAGTGTCTGTGCAGCTACTAGCCTCCCAAATTTCTTATCCCCTGTTGCTGTTGTTTATCAGGAGGGGAGAGGGAGAAGGTGATGCTGGTGATGGCAGAGAGTGAAGGTACAGAAGGGGAGTAACACAGCAGTCTCTCTTACCCATGGGGACATGTTCCATGACACCCAGTGGATGCCTGATACCATGATAGTATTGATGGTACTACCTTTTTATACTTATACTATTTTCTTATCTACACACCTAATTATGAGTTTAATTTATAAATAATGCAAGTAAGAGATTAACAATAACTCATAATAAAATAGAACAAATATGACAATGTACTGTAACAAAAGCTATATAAATGTGGCTTCTCAAAGTCTCTTACTATATTGTACATACAGTGTGGATACATTGGGCAAAGGGATAGGTTCATGGCCCAGAGAGGACACAGAGGAACAGTGTGAGATTTCACCATGCTACTCAGAATGGTACACAATTTAAAACTTAGGAACTGTTTTTTTCCTAGAATATATATATATATATATATTTAAAGATTTTATTATTTTTAGAGAGAGGGGAAGGGTGAGAGGCAGAGAGGGAGAGAGACATCAATGTATGGTTGCCTTTCACCTGCCTCCAGCTATGGACCTGGCACCCTGGCTGGGAATCGAACCAGCAACCTTTGGGTTCTCAAGCCGGCACCTTATCCACTGTGCCACCAGCCAGGGCGGGAACTTATATATTTTTTACCTTGGTTGACTGTGGGTATCTGAAGCCTCGGAAAGTATAAAACTGTGAATAAGGGGACACTGCTATGTCTTATATTCTAGGGTTTCATTTCCCATGAAGTGACAGGCATAGGCTAAGCAGATGTAATTCCCTCTGTTCAGCTTGTGCTACAGGGAAGGGGACTGTTACTATACTGCCAGGCTCCTCAGCATCTTCCCCAGGGAGGGAGTGTCCTCAGAGGCAGCCCAAGAGGGAAAACCCCATGCCCTCTCCTGCCTGCCTGCCTGCCTGCCTCCCTCCCTCCCTCCTTTCTTCTTTCTCTCTCTCTCTTCCTTCCTTCATTCCTTTCTTCCTTTCTTTCTTTCTTTCCTTTTTCATTCATCTCTTTTTGGAAGAATTGGATTCAAGTCTTCTGCCCTTATCTTGTCCTCTCCATTCACACACCTGTTTACAGTACATATGGTCTGATTGGTTTATTATTAGACACTAATCCTGCTGTGAAGAGATTCATTTTTCAACCCATCTGTGCTGATTATGATTTCCTGATTTAGTTTGGGTGCTGTGATCATGGAGGAAGTATTACCCATTTCTGGGTATGTCCAGAGGAGTCTGTGTCAGTCCTGAAGTCCAAACCAGGTGCTCGTTCCCAAGTCTGGAAATTGCTGCATCTTCTGTAGCGATGTTTCCTTAACCATCATAAATGTGACACATTCATCAGATATTAAGTAAGCGTGTGCATGCCATGGAGCCTGAAACTCTGAACATGTCCAATTGCCATCGGTCACTCATCTAAACATACTATCTTATGCACAGGGCAGAAAGTGGTGAGTTTACTGTCAACTGATAGTGTCAGATAGAATCCATGCTTCTGCCTTGGATTCCTCTTCCTATCTCCTTCTCCTTTACTCCTAAACGCTGTATCTCATGGCACCTTCATGACAGCTACCCTGAACTTGCTACTTGTGAATATCCTCTTTACTCTTCTTCCTCCAGGTCTTTGCTTTTCTGTTCCCTCCGCCTGAAAAACTCTTCCCAGACCCCTCTCTGCCTGGTCATCTCTTACTTATCCTTCAGGTCTTGGCTCTGCAGCTGCCTCCTCATGTCATATTAAGCCTACTTTCCACAGGTGCCTTCTCTAGTGCCTCAGAGGGCAGCCCAGCCTAATGCTTGGCCTGTAGGCTCAGGCCCAGCCCAGCCCTACTTGAGCAAGCTGGCTGAGCTGCTTCCTGAAGTGGTTTTCTTTAGCAGAGGGAGCTGAGAGGTGAGGAAGGGCAGCATTCTTAGGCCCTGGAGCCTGTTCCTGCTTCAGGTTCAAGGTACATAGTGTACAATAGGATTAGTGGGTAAATAATTGGGCAACTCAACTGAGGGTGTGGCCCTAAGGATGGGAACCAAACCTTGTTCTTGGTTCTGGGGCCTTAATTTTGGCCCATAGTCAGACGATCTGGGTGTTATCCCAGCACCTATAAGGACTTGCTCTGAGACTCTGGCAAGCCTGTTTCCTTCTTCTGAGCATCAGTTTCCTTATTTACAAAATAAAAGCTTCAGACTAGATGATCTGTCTCTGGAGTCTTCTCAACAAATAGTTCTGGTGACATAGGGATGAACCAGCCTCCATTCCTGCCCTCAAGGAGCACACAGTCTAGAGTGGGGCACACTCACACTCAGATGGTTCCAACACTGGCAAAGTGGAAAGAATGGGCTCTGTGCTCAGACTGACCTGAGCAAGTCCTTGCTGAGTCATTTTGGGCAACTGTCTTTACTTTCCTGAGCCTCAGTTTCCCCTTTGGTAAAATGAGGATGATAATTCCTGTTTATGGAGGTTATGTTACGAGGGTTAAATGAAATTAAAAAAAGAAAAATCAGCCCTGGCTGGCTGGCTCAGTCTGTTGGAGTATTGTCCTGTGCATCGAAAGTTGGCAGGGTTGATCCTTGGTCAGGACACATATCTAGGTTTCAGGTTCGAGTCCCCATCATGCCAGGTTTGGGAGGTAAGCAGCTGTTGTTTTTCTCTATGACATCGATGTTTCTCTCTAACCTTCTCCCCTGTCCCCACCCCTTCCTCTCTAAAATCAATAAACATATCCTGTGGTGAGGATTAAAAAAAAATCATGTCTGTATGGAACTTGGTGTTCCAGGCATTATTGCAGAAATATCAATTATAAAGAGAGGCCTGTAGGGCTCTCAGGAGGGAGGGGTTCACTCTGCTTGGGGTGAATAGGTCCTCCCAGCCCACCAGGGCTGCCCAGAGGACCCAGCTTTCCATCCATGGTGGCTGTAATCCTTATTAACTCTGCCCTCCCTGCTCTGGCCTGTTCTGCTCTCCTTCAGCTCCCCTCAGAGTGCTAGGTCCCAGTGCTGCCCCGTGTCCTTTCTATCTGTTCACGAGCTTCTCTAGAAGGCCACTCAACTCTCCTACTCAGAGCAGATTTCCCTCTGCCTACAGCCTGTCTCCCTCTGCCTGAGAAGGATCCAGCAGTGTCCTTCTTGCCCCCATCCGAGTTCCAACCCCATTTCATGCACTTTCTCCAGCTGGGCATGGCCAGTCCTACACGGCAGTTCTCACTTCCTCCATGCTTGGCACACGAACCTCTCATGCCCCTCTGTCTTCATTCTCAACCTTGTTCTCTACCAACATTCCCTTCAGCATTAAAAATGCTCAAGTCTCCCCATCTTACAAGTCAAACAGTCTCAGGAGTTTACTGTTGACCTTCACTCTTTACATTCCTTACCTCCCACTCACCCCTCCATCCACTGAGTTCTCCCATCTGGCCTGAATCCTTCCCCTCACATGTGTCTGGCTCAGGTCAACAAGGCTCTGCTCACCCTCCACCCCTGCTCAATCCATAGGATCTTTCTCTGAGCACATCTCTCTTCCTCAATCTACTCACCTCCCCATCCACTTGGCTGAGGGCCCCGCAGTGTTTACTGGCCACAGAAATGGAAATTTTTCCCAGAGTAAATGGTGGCTGAGCAGGGAGCCAAGTTGTTGAGTAAGCTTTCATCTTTTGGAAGCTGTCTAAGTTCTGGCTAATTGCCTGAGCCAGATCAACAGGGTAGGTTACTGTAACCTGAACCAGGTCACTTAATCACTTGCTCTGACCTTCACCTGCCCCCACATCCTTGGTTGTCCTTGCTGGAGACTGGGCTACCCTTGGACCTGTTTTGCTGAAGTGTAACCCTGTTCCTTGAATTAGAGAGGAAGGAGTGTCTGAGGGCATTGAGTTAACCTCTCTTCCTCTACCCCTCTGACTGGAACTCTGGCTATGCTTGCTCATCTCCAGTGAGGGGAGCTCACCATCTCATAGCTCAGAGGTACTTGCCCCATAGGCAGCTTGTGGATGGACCTGGTATGGTTAAGAGCTCTGTAACCATGAGTTCCTCTTCTCTTGTCCCTTCCCTCTCTCTAGGAAGTGCTTGCTACCTGTCAGAGTTTTTTTCCAGTTGGATCTGATACCAAGATTTGATGAGTCCCTATGGTGGGCTCCACCCTGCCCTATGGCCTAAGAGACATCCAATGAAAGATCCACTAAACTTCAAGGAGCACTTTCTTTCTATGCATAAGCAAATGCAATATTCACAGTTGATCTTCACAGGAACCCTGGCTGGAATGGATGGTGTTTCCCAGGTTGGGTGGAGAATACCTAGACTAGTTTTCTGTACTTACATAACAAGTACTTGGCTTCTTACTTAAATTGTACTTCTGAGGGAAATGTTTGTGGGAGACTCTTGGAGACTATGCAGGATAGGGTGTGGGCTAAGACACCCAAATTGCTTCTTGGGCACAGTCACCAAAAGTGTCCTCAGTGTGCATGGGTAGCCTTTCCCCAATCTCCCCCTCTCAGCTGGCTGCAACATTGCCCCCTTGCCTGGTCTCCTGATGGAGTCATATCATCTTTCTCCCAATTTATTTTATGCTTTCTTCTTTTTATTTCTATAAAAGGAGACTTTCCCCACTTTTTCTATATTGCTTTTTTCTTTCTTTTAGATTACTTGAACATTTCCTTCCATTTTTCACCTACAATTTAAAATTGTTCAATTATATTCTTAAGTGGCTCTCTAAAAATTTTAACTTATACATTTGATATGTATACTTTACATATCAAAGTTTGCAGTTAAAGTAAAATGAAGGCTTTATCCCATCCTGAATAAGTCAAGGACCTTTGAACATTCTTACTGTCTCCTCCTGCCCCTGCCCCTGCCCCTTCCTCTTTCTCCAGAACAGCAAAGACAAAAGATGATCACCATTAAAGGAGGAAAATTAGCCTAATGACTTTCTTGCAGTGGTGGTTTGGTAGAGATGCATTCTTTTAGTCTTCTTTTGTCTGTGAAACTTCTTATTTTTCCTTCCATTTTGAATGAGAGCCTTGCTGGGTAGATTATTCTTGGTTGCAGTCCTTTGTTTTCCATTACTTAGAATATTTTTTGCCATTCCCTTCTGGCTTGTATTGTTTCTGTTGAATAATCATTTGATAAACTTATCAAATTACTTATGTAATTTGCTATTTCTCTCTTGACGCTTTTTGAATTCTCTCTTTGTCTTTGAAATTTGTCATTTTAATTATGATGTGTCTTGGGGTAGATCTGTTTGCATTCATCCTCATTGGAATCCACTGTGCTTCCTGAATGTTTTCACTCATCATATTAGGGAAGTTTTCTGTCATTACTTTTTTGAACAGGTTTTCCGTTCCTTGTTTCTCTTCTCCTTCTGGTATCACCTTGATATGGATAATTCATGTTGTCCTGCAGCTCTGTTAAAATCTCTTCCTTCTTGTTCAGTATTTTTTATTCTGTTGCACTGTCTTGGAATATTTTTCTATATTGTCCTCCATCTCACTTATCTGATCCACTGCTTCCTCTAGTCTGCTGTTGATTCCTTCTACTGTATTCTTCAATTCAGAAATGGTATTCTTCATTTCCTCCTGGCTCTTACTGATGGTTTCTATGTTCTTTTTAATGCTGGTGTAGTTCTTAGTAAGTCCCTTGCAGCTTCCCTGGAGTTTTTTGTAGTTCCCCTAGAGCTGTTTGTAGTTTTCTTTGAGCTGGATGAGCTCATTGAGTTTCTCTGTCATCATTATTTTGAATTCCATATCTGATAGTTTGCTTGCCTCTATTTCCTTTAGTGATCTTCCTTTTGGTGATGGTCTGTTTCTTTTTCTCCCCATTTTTAAGTTTTGTTGTAATCCAATCAGATTGTGATCAGCTGCCAGGCCAAGGAACTGCTAGACTGGAAGGATTGATTTAGTTGTAATCCTGTCAGTCTGTGATCCCCCACCAGGCTCAAATGCAGCTTGGGGTGACAGACTGATTCAGTTGTAAATCAATGAATCAGCTATCAAACTCAGGTCCTGCTGGGCTAGACTGAGAGGTTCAATTGTAACCCAAAGAATCAGCCACCAGCTCAGGTGCAGCTTGGTGGGACAGATTCAGGTTTAGGCACTACTGGGCTAGGCAGCAAGATCCAATTGTAATCAAATTAATCTGTGATTAGTCACCAGGGTCAGGCTCAGGTGGCACTGGGCTCGACTGAAAGATTCAATTGTAATCCAATGAGTTTGTGATTAGCCGCCAGGCCCAGGGGTCATTGGGCGGGACAAACCAACTCAGTTGTGAACCAGTGAATCCATGATCAGCCACTAGGCTCACTTGCCACTGTGTGGGGCTGACTGTCTGACCCAGCTGTAAGTATGAAAGTTTGTAATCAGCTGTCAGGCCCAGGTGCTGCTGGGTGAGTAAGACTGACTCAGTTGCCAATCAATGAATCCACAATCAGCCACCAGCCTCACACGCCCCAGGCTGTCTGCCGGGCTGTCTGACTGACCCAGCTGGAAGTCAGAGAGTTTGTAATCAGCTGGTAGGCCCAGGTGCTGCTGCTGGGTGAGAAATACCTCTTCTGGTGCAAACTATTGTGTCTGTGCTCAGACACTGCAGGGCAGGAGAGGTTTATTTAGATGTAAATCAAAGAATTGTGATCAGGCACCAGGCTCAGGCACTGCTGGGTGGGGCAGATTGCTTCCAGTGGGTGGGGCTATGAGGACCCTCATAGGGAAGGCACTTGGTGCAGTGCAGTCTATCTGAGGTGTGGGCAGAGTCAGCACCAGGATCCCCACAGCCACTTCTCCACTTCTCTTCTACAAGCCACCGCTGCAAAGTCTCCCCATGCACCTCGAGTTCACTCTGCCCTCCCTCTGCTGGAGTTCAGGATAGGTGGGTGCCAATATATTGTCGTTGTGGTCACCCTAGTAGTTCTCCATCTCTAGTGCTACCTCAGGCTAGTAAACCCCAAAGCTTTCTGCCTTTCTCAGCTGGATGCTGCTCTACTCTCCGCTGTGTTGCTGTAGCTGGGACACCCAGCTGGGGGACTAGAACCCACCCTCCTCAGGTGGAGCCCCCAGCTCCATCCCTTCGGCTGCTGACTCTGGTGGGAGCCCAGCCAGCCCTCTCTCATTTCTGTGATTCCTACCAGCCACATTGTGATGAAGTGTCCTCTTCTGTTCTGTCTGTGGTTATAAGACTTCTTTAGAGCTGGTGTTCTATTGGTAATTCCAGCTGATTTTTTCTCCAAAAAAGTAATTCCAGATGTGACCTGGGAGGAGGTTGGTGTAGCTCCACTTACTCCTCTACCAACTTGCTGGAACCTCTTGTCCAGCACTCTCTGAGCATGGCCACTCTGTCCTTGCTTCACCTGAAGTCAGAGAACTGGACTTCCTGTCTAGGATGCTCAAAGCTCCTTTTTCTTCTCTGTCAAGGTCCCCCTGGGAAAGCCTCGAGGCTTGGAGCTGTGGGCAGGCGAGGTGAAGGAAAGCTTACCTGTAAGACCTGACCAGAAACCAGAAAGCTGGGTGCATATGTGCCTTGATACTATAGCCAGTGGGCCCAGTGGGAATCAGGCCATGAGATTCCCAAATTCTCAAATACTTGAGCTCCTTTGAAGCCTACCTTGTTCTTTTACCTTGCTTAATTGCTCCATTATACTACAGCAGAGGTGTTTTAAATTTGAATACCCATCCTTACCTGAGGGAGATCTCAGTGCTCCTTCACTTGTTAGTTCTGAATAATATCCATTTTTCTGTAAGTAGCCCTGTTTAGCATTGATTGACAAGCTACATGCCCTTAAGTTTATAGCATCCAATAAAAGATCTTGGAGAAAGGCAATAGAAACTTTTGTCTCCCGACACATTGGCCAGCCTTCTCCCCACTATAACAAGCTGCCTGGAAAATACTTACATCCAAGGCACCAGGGGATTTCTGTGGGTCAGGGTCCCCAACACTGCTCTATATCTCATTCACATGCTGAGCACCCACCCTGCCCCTCCTTAGAGCAGGGTGACCCAGGAGGTCAGGGGACTGGGAGGAAGATACTGGGTGGGGGAGGAGACCTTTGGGGAAGCAGAATGAGGCATGCCACTGAGGGCAGAGGGGTGACCTGAGGTCTGTCAATGGCATCCAGGACCCTGGGCTTGAAATGGTAGTGGGTGGAATGCCAAGAAAATCTGTATTCAACTAGCAAGAGAACAGGGCTGGGATGAGAGGAGGTGGTGGAGGACTAAAAAGGGAAAAGAGCCCGTGATCAGGAGACCACCAACCTTACGGTGACCAAATGTGGTGGGGTAGAAGAAGCCCCTCAGCTCCTAGGGTAGCTAAGCAGAGATGCAGGAAACTGCCAGAGCCTGCCCTGTGGTGAGAGTATCACCAGCTGTTTGCTGATACCCTCTTTCACTGGCCATACCACTTTGCCCACCTGGGATCCTCCAAGTTCCTCCTGGACAGCCATCCCCTTTGTGGCCTCTGAGGTGATGGGTCCTGGCACCACAGAGTGGATATTATCTCCCTGCCTTGTTTCATCTCTCTTCCCTGCCCTTTCTCTCTCTTCTCTCTGTCCAGTTCCTCCCAAGGTAAAACACGTATTTCTTATGACACTATGAACTTTATTCCAGAGAGGAAGAAAGAAGGAGAGGGTGTTGGAATGACAAATGGGTGGGCAGGAAACACAGAGATGGGAAACTCAAAGAACTGATGTTAGTCACATAGGGACCAATTAGACTGAATGACACCTCCCAAGATGTTAACAGTCGAATCCCTGCAAAGTGTGACTATGTCCTGTTTTATGTGAGTGGGGCCATGTATTCACAAATGTCCTCATAAAAGACAAGGCAATGTGAAGACAGAAGCAGAGAGAGATTTGAAGATGCTGGTGAGTTTGTGTACAGAGGAAGACTCTAGGAGCCAAAGGATGGAATAGAGCTGCTCTAGATGCTGGAAAGATAAAGGCAGGGATTCTTTCCTAGAGCCCTGGAGATAGCATGTCCCTGCTAACACCTTGGTTGTCATCCAGTGAAACCCATTTGAGTCTCATGACTCCAGAGCCATAAGACAAAAAATTGTGGGGTGTGGTGTGTTATGTCCCTGTGGCTATAGGAAATTATTACAACTTCTGATAGAAACTAATACAGAATAAGACAAGGAACAGGAAGTGAAAATTATAGAGGTGTGAAGGACCAGAGGGAGATCAGTAGAATGGCAGGTGGGCATAAGAAAAGCAGGAATTGGTAAGATAGGAAATGGAGAAAGGTAACAGGGAGACATGATGGCAGGAAGGAGTCTCTCAGAGCTTGTCATTGTCCCAACAAGGATTAGAGGAGCTTCCTGACATGCAGGTGGATCCCATTCTTCGACAGCAACACAATTTTTGGTATGGGGATGGGGACTCTGAAAGGATCTGCCTCCAACTCAAAGCGAAGCAATGTCAAGGCCACAGCCACCTTCAGCTCATTCATGGCAAAATGCTTCCCAATGCAGTTCCTGGGCCAGGGAGGAAAAAAGAAAGGTACTTAAAGACCCCAAGGTACTTAAACCCTGCTTTGAGCTGGGAATACATAACCAGGACCAGGGCATTCCAATGTGACTCAATCCAATCTTCTTCCTTTTAGGCCATGCAAACTTCTACCCCACGAACCTTGTTTCACATTCCATTCCTGAACATTGACAAAGCCAACCTCTCTTCCAGGAGTAGTTTCTAACTCTTGCTTCTGTTCTCATCAGACATGAATTTCTATTTATGGATGGCCAATGTCTTAAGCCACCAAATCAAGGCAAGGGAATCATTAAAAATTTGATGCTCAATTAGTTCACTCCTTCCCCAAGCCATTTGTTATTTCACAAAGTGAAGGCCAGGTCTGGGTATGATATGGAGGGTGGGGGGCAACATACCCAGGTTTTCATAATCTAGGGAGATGAGTGTGACCTTGATTCTCTATGAGAGGGAGAGATGAAGTTGTGTAAGGACATTGGAATGGCAACAGGGAAGCTTCTGGGATAACCAGGGGTTAGCAACCTTAACTAGGTGTACCACCTGCCTCCAAATGAATGATCCAGACTTCTCTCCCTCATCATCTCAGTCAACCAGCTTCTGTAGCTTCCTGTTCTACTGCAGAAATGTCCCTTGTTGACATCAGTCAGTCTCCTAAGCTGCATTTTCTTTCTCTCTCTCTCTCTCTCTTTCTTTCTTTCTTTCCTGCCATGCCTCCCTTTTCTTTATACAGAAGCCACATCTCAGTTCAACCCCTTCTATTCCACCATCACAGGCAGCACATGTCCAAATGCTTCAGCTGGCATCAAAGCCCTCTATGGGTTGTTGCCTCAATCACCTCTTACCTGTCCAGCTCTACTTCCTAACTTGGCTCATGCTGAGATCATGGAGAAGATCCTTGCTCCACCCCTGCCTGCCACATGCTCAAGACTAAGTCCAAGGACATTTTGTCCTCACTCCCTGTGCTGCCTGTACCTCTTTCTCCTAGACCCCAAGGTACCATTAGTGTTTCCTTCAAAGGTACATCATTGTCCAGTGCCCAGGACAGTGCAAGGAACACTCAACAATCTTGTCAGTGTATTAGTGAGTGAAAGAAATGAATGATGTTTGCCTTAATTAGAGGGTTTGTTTCTTGACTGTGAACACCTGGGGGCAGGGACAGTATCTTTCCCATTCCTAGCACAGGACTTGACACACTGTTATACTTGAATGAATTTAATTGAATTGTAAACTGAAATGAAAGAAAGAAAGAAAGAAAGAAAGAAAGAAAGAAAGAAATAGAGAGAGAAAGAGAGAGAGAGAGAGAGAGAGAGAGAGAGAGAGAGAGAGAGAGAGAGAGAGAGAGAGAGAGAGAGAGAAAGAAAGAAAGAAAGAGAGAGAGAGAGAGAGAAAGAAAGAGAAAGAGTGAACAGAAGTTCTCCCAAGGAATTGAGCTGCCTAGTGCTCTCCTGTCTAATTGCAGCCACATGACTTGCAGCCATGGACTATGAGGAAGGACTTAGACATGGGAGAATCCAAAGGCCAGAGACAATCAACCTTTGGAAAGACAATTTGTTTAAACCTGTTTGGTGAATGTTCATTTACTATTTTAAGAATTAACAGATTTACGGATTCAGTAGAACGATTGGTACCTAAATACAAAGTTTATGGATTACTATTTCACCAGAGGATTTCTGTAGCCTTTGCAAATTTTATACAGCACCTATTTTTGAGTGTAATCATCCTGCTCAATAGCTATTGCAAGGATGCTTTTTAATTTTATATACCAGGAACCTTTTAAAGGCTGTGCGTCATATATAAAATAGTGTGGTTTCTCTCAGAAACTGTGATTATCCTTAGTTTCATGCTTCCTGCCAACATTGGACTGTGTAGACAGTGGGGCAATTGCATATGATTGCCTCTTTATAAAAAGGATTTTGCCAACTGGAAAAGTAGTCATGCTTCTGTGAATATTCATTCATATGTAGTCAGACTTTTCTTGGGCTACATTTGTAAAACAGAGGGGCGTGCATTGGTGTGCATCATTCATGAATAGGGCTTAAACACTTAGGCCAAGAAAGGGGACTGAAAATGCAAACACATGCAAGTATCACAGGTACAGTGAGTGGCAGATCAGTGAAGTTAAAAACGACAGTGGTTGTACTGATCTGTGGGAAGAGAAAATCAACCTCCTTTTAATGCTACCTATAATTGTGAAAAGCAATCAGAAGTGTAATTTTTATAACAAATTTGAACTCGGAAGTCGTGTTCCTGAAATGAGGAAACAACCAGAGTAACTGACATTCAGAATAATGACTGACAATGAATTATGGGTGGCAGAGAGAGAAAGTAGTGCACTGAAGAGGTTTGGACCAATGTGTGCATCTCTAGTTTTGTAGTCCAGCCTGCCAAAAGTTTGACTGCCTGTTAATATTCACATAATCATGATAAGTTTTCCTATTGGCAAAATTGTTCATGCGAAGTGCGATTAACATATCATAGCCCCACTGTTTAGTTAGTCCCACATTGGTCAAACGCATAAAAATAAGGACAATCAATTGCTTCTGAGAGAAAAATCAGGGGGTAAATGGTCTGTGTTGTGCCCTGAAACGTCACCTTTCTTTTGTATATATAGATGTATATTGCCTCCTTCCCAAAACAACAACATGCAAGGGCATAATTGCAGACAGCACATATAAATGTAGGAGGTCACTAACATTGGGGTATTCATGGGGTGACATGCCCCCACTCTCCAGTGTATAGGACAGCTCACCTGGATCCTCCTGAGAAGGGCAGGAAAGCATGGCTGTGTATATCAGAATCCGGTGCAAAACGGGAAGGGTCATACACCTGCAGAGAGAGCACCAGGGCCAGGGTCAAGCCCCTCCTTCCAGTCCGTGAGAAAACAAGACTCTTGGGGTTGGAAAAAGGAGGTGTCGGTCTAGGGAAATCAGCCCATCCTCCCTCCCACAGCCATCATACCTCTGGGTTGGGCCACACCTTCGGATTGTGGTGAAGACCATATAAAAAAAGTGCGACTTTCGTTCCTGTAGGGCAGGGAGAATATAGGAGACTAGTCATACACTTTGCCAGCAGGGAGCAGGCGGAGGCACAAAATGCTTGGGAACCACCATGAGGGTCACTGGGAGTAAAATGATCCTGTTGCAGTAGAAGTGTGTGGACATGGCAAAGCACATGTGTACATATTAGGAGGCCATAACCATGTTCTTGGATTGAGAAGCAAAGAATTGAAGGCTCACTTTTTTGAGCAAATCAACATAAACTTCACATTTATCAAGTGCCATCCATGAGCCCTTGGGGATTCTGAATTAACTCACTCAATCCTTATAAACAACTTCGCACCAACGAGGGCACACATAGTCCCACTGTTCAGATGAGACACCTGAGCTTCAGAGAGGCCTCTAATCACACAACTAGGATATGTGAGGGTTGTGATTCACATCATATAGGTGAGCCATGAGGTGGTCTCCAGCCATGGCAGGAGTCTCAGATCTGGTCATCAGCTGCTCTCTGCCATCAACCTGAGGGTTCCTCAGAGACTGGAATATCTGACCCATGGCTGTTGATTTGCTTGATCATCCTTCCTACTTGCCTAGACCCCAAGAAAGAATCCACATGAACCCCTACACTTGTCTGATGGCCTCTGCAACACTCACATGCCAGAGAATTAGAATTCTAGAGTGAAGTTTGAGAAGCTAGATCAGAAATACAACATTCTCTTATAAAGAAGATTCGATGGACTGAGTCATTATTATAGTAACTGACATTTGTATAGTTCTTTGCATTGGTCACAAAGGATATTAAAATAGGCATGACAATGCAGACAGAACTTCACCTAGAGCCCTGTAATATGGAGTTGGGACTGGAGCTTGTACTGTTAGAATTTAGAACATCAGTGCCATCACATGCAATTACTGTGGTATCATAAAAGCATGGCTTTTAAATGTGATAGAATGCTAGCTCTGGGAATGATGGAAGCTTGGGTTTGTATTCAGGTGAGATGTCAGAATCAAGAGGGACCCTATTGAGTGAAGTACTGAAATGATTTGTACTCTGTGAGTAGCAAGAGGAAGGAATATTTATTGAATATTTGCTGTGGTCCAACTCTGTGGCATTTTATGGCTCCACATCCAAACTATGAACAACAAAGTAAGCATCCACTTAATGATGAAGAAAAAGACCACAGAGAGGTCCAGAACTGTTCTAGGACATGTGGATCTGTCCTTCCATGTGTTTTTGCACAGTGTTTAGGTTAGTGAGTTTGGTACAGGTCAGACCTCTGGGTAAGGAACGCCCATCAGGTAATGTGATTGGCTTGCTGAGCTCTCTGCTGATTTGTGGTACAGGTGAATAGAGTCGCAGTGCCTCTTTGATGCACATGGTGGTGTATGACATCTGCTCCAGGTGATCCCTGAAATGAAGGCAGCCCAACTTGAGGGCAGGCAGTGCCCCAGCAGACAAGTGTATCCTGTCTAGCTGAGTGGGCACAGCTCTCCCATCTCCTGACACTCACCAGGTGATGGAGGAGCCATCCCCCAGGAGACTCTGGATCTCCATGCGGCACCTGTGCTGATGCTCAGGGTGTGTAGCCAGAGCATAGAGGATCCAGGAGATGCCACTGGCTGTAGTGTCATGGCCAGCGAACATGAATGTGTCCACTTCAGCACGGAGGTCCTTGTCAGGCAAGCTGCTCCCATTCTTCATCTGGGGAAGGCACAGCTTGAGAGCAGGGTTTGCCCCTACTCTTATACTTCTGGGAGTAGCCACAGGCCCCTCCTACACACACTTACTCTGGCAAAGAGGAGGATGTCCAGGAAATCTAAGCGCCTCTTCCTCCTGATGTTCTCCAGCTCTTCCTTTTCCTGCAGATGTTCCTTCCTCAGTTTGATCACTCGGTCTGTCCCAGAACAGTGTACACAGGCAGAGCTGAGAGCTCTGGGTGGCCAAATGCAACCCACAGTAAATAGATGTGCCCCCAACCCTGCTCCAATCTGGCTGTCATGATCAACATGAGTGTGGGACTGGGTGTTCACATTGGAGGTGAGAGCAGCTCTAGCACCATCTGATTGCAAGTCAGGCCTCCCCTCAGCAGCACACCCATGGAGTAGACTCTGCTTGAATGCTGCCTGCAGAGGCTGACAGCATCAACATGGTGATGCACGTCAACCCTTGCACAGGTGATTGCATCCTTACATCTTGGTTCCCAGGCCCTGGACCAGGGAGGGACCCAGCATGTATTGTCACAGCTCCTGAAAGGCTGCAGGGGGTGAAGCTCTTCCTGAGGTCAGGGCCAGTCCCTCTGAGATGTGCCAGATGATGGACAGGAGAGCCTAGGAAGTGGAGTCAACCTGTGTGTTGATGGGCAAGCTGGCATGCCCGGTGGTTCCAGCGTCCCTCAGGAGTCAGCCTGTAGATGAAGTTGTTCTGGTAGAAGAAGTTCCTCGTTCGAGAAAAAAATAATTTTTTCATATCTGCAATGGCCTGGATGTAGGTCTGGGAGTTCCTGAAGGGACAAGATACAGAAAACACTAGGGTATTGAGAGACCTCTGTTTTGGACATAAAGGGCCTCTAGGTGGGAGTTTCCACAAAAAGTGGGGATAGGTAGCATTGAGGCATTCATCATGAGTGTTGTGCAGCCCTTGAAACCTCGGTCCTTTACAAGTGATATGAACAACCAGGTTTGTCCTTGTGCTAGAGATTAGGAATCTGTGGCTGAGTCAAGGTTTGGTCTGGACTGGAATTTGTCCATGGTCAGCAGCTCTGGACAAACCCTTGCTTTTGAGCTGGTGAGCATCCCAGTTGCCCGAACTACTTCTCCCGTGAGACCCTGTCAGCTAATTGAAACAAAATCCCTGCATTGAAGGATCATCACTGACTTGTCTGTCTGGACACTCACCTGTCTGTCTGGATGCTGCCCTGCTGGCTGAAGGCACATTTCATGATGGTGTCCAGGGTCATCAAAGAGATGTGTTCAAAGATCTCAATGTGGGAGTCCTGGTTGATGAGCTTCTCCCATTTGTCCTGTGGTGGGAGGGGACATGGACCGAACTCTACTGCCTCAGAGGGCCTCTGCTGACAGACAAAGCTGTCTCTCTGTCTTTCCAGACACCTGTTTGGAATCCCCCATTTTCCAGAACTGAGGCATTGTATATAGCATGTTGAAACTGTAAATAAGTGTTTGTACAGTGAAATTATATTTCCAGATACTTTATATATATAATGATAGATATAAATATAATTATATATAAGTATATAATTATAGATAGATAAATATAATTATATACATATTTATATGTAATTAAACAAGTTCTCTCATAATGGTCTGAAATAGTTTTGAAATTTAAGAAATAGTTATGATGGTAACCACCTTTAGGCAGACCAGCAGACCAGAAAACATTGTTTCTCAGGGGGCAAGAAGGGAATCTTGTCTGGGTTGGAGCTAACCCTGAGAGACACTCCATCTCTAGGTAGAAAATGTGTCCAGGTAAGAGGAAACCTAAGTGACCGGTAGTAGGGCTCCTAAGGGAGGGACCTAGGGACTTTAATTCTTTCCATTCATCAAATGAGACAGCTGTTGAGATCACAAAACAGGTAACAGGCGGTGTAATGGCAGAACCTGGCTCTGTGAGTGCCAATGTAATTTCCATTTCTTTCCATGAAGTGATTCAATTTATACAGAAGCCCTGAGCTCCAAGCCAGAGCTTACCTGGATGACATCCTGAAATGCACATCCTGCCATTAAAGCTGCCACTCACCAGGGCTGACAATGGTGGTTTGTCTTGCTGTCAAAGAGAATGACAGCTGCTCTAGTGCACTGTGCTGAAGATGTGGAGGTGAGAGGAGAACAGGTCCTGTTTTACCATGGCCCTCCTTTCCCTTGGCAATGACCAAAGTAGCGTGGATCCAAGCTGGTGCCTCGGTACCTTCTGTCCTATTCCCTTTCGGGAAGCTCTGTCACAGTAAGTTCTGATTGGCTGTGTTCTTCTGGTTGGCTGTATTTGATCGATGTGTGAAAGACCCAGGTGTCCTAGAGTGGACCATGTGAGTTGTGCTGTGAGTGGGTGTGTGCAGGTGAAAGAGGGTGTACTTACCAGCATTACTTGGACAGAGTCAGCCATGATGTTCACGTAGGGCTTCAGGATGTCATAGTGGAAGGCTGGGGTCAGCATTCGCCTGTGCTGGAACCACTTCTCTCCATTCAACAGGACCAAACCATGGCCTGGACCACAGAATGGGGTGTTGGGGGAAAGTGAGAAAATCAGAAGGATGTTTGGGACCAATTTGGAAGGAACCAAAGGTCAGCAGAGTGCACATCATGGGCAAAGGCAAGTAAGACCCATACATTTCATGAACGTGAATTTCCCAAAGTGGCAGGTACATAGAATGCTCTTATGCCAGCTGTGAGATAAAGGCTGAAATAGAGTAGGACATGCAGGTCATAGAAGAACATAAATAAATGTCAGTCTGAAAACATGGGGAGTGCTGAGAAATGATGGGAAGAAGATGAGGTTCAGGGATCCTCACTGTGACCCAAAAGGGGTGAGGGTTTTATTAGAAGAAAAATGAAACTTCATTCAGAGATGAGAGTGTTGATATGGTGCTAGATAATTTTTGTTGTCTGTGAGCAAAGAAATAGCTCTTGGTAAGGCAAGTGGACCACATAATCTTGGTTAGACATACTTACCAATCCAGGGAACCAGGAGTCTGTAGGAACTAGTATTCTTTGGGTCTGAAAGGTATGGAAAGACATTACAAAAAATTGACATGGACCAAACAAGTCAGAAGTCCCCAGGAGGCAGCTGTGATCAGGCCCATGGGCTGCCCCCTCCTCCTGATTATTATCAGCTGGCAGTTTGTTTCAAGCAACCTTCCATATACTTCCAATTTCCAAGTCTCTCTTCCTAATAGTCACTGTGGACTCAGGAAGGTGGACTCGGTATCCCAGCAGTTGAACACCCACAGCACAAGGATGCTCCTTCAACCAGATTATGGGCTCTATGCTTAGTGCCAGAAAAAAATACAGTATTTTGTGGTCTAACTAAAATTTGTGGGGCCTTAGTTACACCATGACGCAGGACAGGCAAGTATTAGAGGTACCTCACTTATGTGAGGGTTCACATGAAATCATCTTTCAGATAAGAAAAAAATGTATGTAACGGATCATACCAATCTGGCTAAAAGGGAACAGAAGGCAGACACAAAGAGAGAAAGAAAGAAGAATGGAAGAAAGGAAGGAAGGAAGAAAGGAAGGAGAGAGGGAGAGAGGGAAAGAAAAAGAAAGAAAGAAAGAAAGAAAGAAAGAAAGAAAGAAAGAAAGAAAGAAAGAAAGAAAGAAAGAAAGAAAGAAAGAAAGAAAGAAAGAAAGAAAGAAAGAAAGAAAGAAAGAAAGAAAGAAAATAATTGGCCCCACACAGCTGTTTAAGCTTCAGTTAGTGCAAGTACTGTGGGCTGGGAGGATGGTTGGTAGAGGGTAGAGGGTTCAGGTAATTTCATAAAAGAGAGCAAAGAGCTGCTCCAGCTGCAATTCACATTTTGCTTTCACCTGATCTTCCTAGGATCATCTTCATGTAGTCAGGGTCATAAACCAAGAGCCAGGCCTTGCTCCCCCATATCCAGCGAGGACAGGCACTTGGGAATGTCTCTACCCATTTCTGAAGAACTTGTAGCTCCTGGTCATTTTGGAACTGTAACCAAGAAAAAGACATGACAACAACACATTTCTCTTTAGGTGTAGGTCTTAGAGTGGTGGTAAAGGATAGGGTGGCCACAGGGAGATAAATCTGGATCTATCAGCCATGATTAGGAGCTTGGAACTGTTTCTGAGAGCAGGCTGTGATCTGAAATTTAGGTCTTTTTTTTTTTTAAGATTTTATTTCATTATTTTTAGAAAGAGGGGAAGGGAGAGAGGCAGAGAGGGAGAAAGACATCAATGTATGGTTGCGTTTCACCTGCCTCCAGCCACAGACCTGACTGGAGACCTGGTTTGCAACCTGGTTATGTGCCCTGGCTGGGGAATCAAACCTGCGACCTTTGGGTTCACAGGCCGGCACCTTATCCACTGTGCTACCAGCCAGGGTGAAATTTAGGTCTTCATCAAGACTTGGTCTCATGTCAGATTCTAGCTTCTGGTGGATACCTCATTAAGTGGTATACAAAGCAAAAGATCCCCCAAACAGAAGTGTTGCCTGCAGCCCATAGTTGAGGGATGAGAGAAGAGAGAGCTGATTATACCACATTAATATACTTTGCATATCTATGGAAAGCTGATAGCTAGATAATAGCTATGCTATTGTCTCAGGGCAAAAGGTGCTTAGGACACTTTCAAAAGTATCCTGGAATGGCCAGGGGAGGTGGAGACCTAGGATCACTGAGTCACTCTTGCCCTCACTAAAAATGGCAATGGAAAGTATGTGAACAATACTGGGAACCTGGCAAATGTAGCTCATAGTGGGAGAAGTCAGAGATGAGGTCACATAGGAAGTTCCAGGTCAGGCTTTAAAAGAAGGGGAGCAGCTACCAGAGAAGGAGCCATGATGTAGCAGCCATGTGGGGAGGCAATAAGCACTTACAGAATTTATAGGGATGATTTGGCCCTGTGGCCTGGGCCTGTAAGAAAGCAGGCATGCTGCTACTTTAACGATGTCTGCTCTAGCTGACTCTGAAGCCACGTAGTACTCTTAGAATTCAGGACATAGGAAGAGGACACTCTCTTAGGACTTGAGCCTTTCCTGGGCTTCAACATGATTCAATGTAATACAGCACATGCCTTTTCAGACTATTATATGGAGGCCAAGGCCAGCTTACCACAGATCCTGAAGGGGAGGGCTCCTGTGTGAAGATGGTGACATTAAAACCCACAAGTATACCTTACCAGGGGGTCAGGAGGGCTGCTTACAAAGCTGACTTAAGTACAAATAAGATGGGGAACTATTGGGCTTGTTTTTGGCTCATAGCCTGGTAGGAACCAAGGGAAGTGCTGGGACTTGTGGGGAAACAGGGCTCTGAGCTGAAGTGCTCCCAGACCACTTGAGGTGGAACCTTGCAATTAAGAACCTGCCTCTCTCAACCCTAATTATTGGGTCCAAACACCAAGGCACCATGTGCTTGGTCCCCTGTTTGCCTGGTTACACTCACCCAGAACTGCCCTTAGAACCTTACACATAGTACGTGTTTGAAGAATGTTCAGTTATGGGCCGAAATATGAATTATATTAGATTCATTGGTTGAATTGTGTTTCTTTCAAATTCATATGTTGAATGGTTTAATTCCTAGTACCTCAGAATATGTCTTTTTGAACATAGGATCTTTAGAGGAGTAATCAATCTAAAATGAGGTCACTAGAGTGAGCACACATCCAATATAACTGTCTTTATGAAAGAAAGGAAGTTTGGATACAGAAACTCACAGAGGGAAGATGATACGAAGAGACATTTGGAGAAGGTAGTGGTTTACTAGCCACAGAGGGAGGCCTTGAGCACATGGCTCTTTCACAGGTTGCAAAGAAACCCAACCCTACCAACATCTTGCTTCTGGGCTTCTGGTCTCCAGAGCTGTGACACACTCAACTTCTGTTGTTTTAGCCACCCTGTTTGTTAAACAGCTCTAACAAAGTAGTACATTTGTGTAACAATCAAGAAATACCTGTTAGGGGGTACAGATTATCCCATTATCTTGTGTCCCTGAAGAATGAGGAAACCTTGAAAAGATATGCCCAGGTGAGCTGAATTTACACCCAAGCTTCCTGATCCCAGCGTTCCCACAGCAACCTGGTGTCTCTATTACACTGTTTCAACTCAAGAGTTCTAATTGCTGGGCACGTATTGGCAAACTCCTCTTTAATATCAATAATCTATCTCAGTGTTCTTAGAGCAAGCACAGAGCAAGGCTTATTGGAATTATTCCTTATTTTTAAAAGAACAAATAAATGTGAGAAGGAATCAATGTAGGAGAGTGAGTTCTGATGAAAATTCATGCAAGTGACAGGTACAACCTTGAGGTAAAGTGAGAAAGTGAAAAATGACAAAGAAAAGGCTGAGGGCCCTAGGTGTTTCATAGAGCTTAAGGGCAGGTGGCAGCCAGGGTATAGAAGGGAGAGAACTGAGGACTGAATGCTGCCAGGACTGAGTCTCCCATTCTCTTCCTCCGCATGTACATGCTTTCATTCTCTTACCAAATGTTTACTGAAGTCTACATGACAATTTTATAGAAGCTGGCAATATGGCCACAAATACACGGACAACAGTCCATGTCCTCATGGAGCTGGGTGCACATGGAGGAGAGAGAAGCACTTGTACCTTCTCAAGGGGCCCCATTCTACCACATGTCGTGTCTGAGGGGCACTGACAATCTTTTTGGAGAATCTGACTGAAACATGACCAAGGTGTTCAACTACTACAATCAGCTGTGGCTGGGGTTGAATAGGACACTAGGACCCACCCTTTGTGGTGGAAGAAATCTCAGAGCAGGTGGGCTGGGAACACATCCCAAAATGTTTCCAGTATAGTGAGTTAGCATGACAAACATGAGTAGATGAGTCAATGGATTCACTCATTCATTTATTTGATGACCATATATTGAGCACTTACTTTGGGTCAATTGCCATCCTAGTTGCTGGAGATTCAACAGTGTACAATAAAAGTGCCTGGTGTCATGTCATAAGCTTATGTTCAAGTCGGGGTACATGAGGGTAGATAATCCCATCATGACCTGAGAAGTTCCTGATTGAAGTATGTAAGGATACTTTATACTTCCCAATCTTGTGCCTTATTGGGGCTGCTCTTCTCTATTGATCAAGGATGGGAGCCTCTTACCACCCCAGCTACGTTACCTGGTCCCAAAAGGTCCCCTCCTACTGTCCCCGCTGGGATCTGGGACACTGTTTCAGCACAAGTAGCCTGCCTTCCTTCTAATTGCTTGGGGCCCAAATATTCTGCTCCTGGACATTGTCGTTATTTCTGTTGGAGACCCAGAGAGCTAAACTGTGTTCTGCATTTCCATTGTTTTCTCTAGGCCATTGGGTCATCTACTGGTCTACTAGCTCTGCAGTCATCCATTTGGGATTGCCATCTGTCCCTGAGCCTGTGTGGCCAGAACCAGTAGAGGCTCCTTTAGAGGGAATGGTACACATGGTGGGAGGTATGACAAGCTTGTAGACAAATACCCAGTGTCCACCTGTCCCCCAGGCCTGGCCACACAGGTAGTACTGCCCTGGAATTGTCCATACCTGGCTGATCCTGGGACATGCAGCCACAAAGAAAGTAGGTGGATAGATAATAATGAACCACATAGGCAATTGTCAAATGCGGGCTTGCTGGCATGGCAGGTACACTTTTTGGAGAAAGCTAACAGGGATGGGTGGGGGCCAAAGTGGCAGTTTGGGTTATTTGAATCTGAAAATTGTTAGGTCCCCTTACTAGCATCCCTATCAGATTCCATGTGTACTTAATGCAGTGAGTTTCTACCTTTACCATATATGTCCTTCATAGGTTTTAACATTATTTATCTACATACAAATTAATGAGTTTAATGCTGGCCCTTGGTCTGAGCCATGCACAACCCTAGCATTATAATAATGCACTTGAGTGCTATAACTATCATCACCCCCAATTTACAGGTGAGGAAACTGAGTCATAGAGCAGGCATTTAAACTATGTGGAGCCCTGGCTGGTAGCACGGTGGGTAAGGTGCCAGCCTGCAAACCCAAAGGTCGCTGGTTGGATTCCCCAGCAAGGGCACAAAGCCAGGTTGCAAGCCAGGTCTCCAGCCAGGTCTGTGGCTGGAAGCAGGTGAAAGGCAACCATACATTGATTTTTTTCTCCCTCTCTGCCTCTCTCTCTTCCTCTCTTTCTAGAAATAATAAATAAAAATGTTTTTTTTTTTTTTTTTTTTTTTAATAAAGTATGTGGAGAGCTGGGATATGAATCTGAGTAGCATGGCAACAGAGCCCATGTAACTTAACTGCCCACCTTGTCACTTTTATTCTGGTTTAGAAGATTAGCTTCAATCTGGATGCAACCGGTGGCATTCAATTTCTGACTTAGCCAATTACGGAGGTATTGAATAGTTGACCATCTCAGGCAGTATTATAAAAGCAAGGACAATTTGGCTACACAAATCACTTTGTTATATCAATACAAGAATATCCGCTGAGTTACATATCATCATCTAATGCCATCAGTGTAATGGAAAGTACCTGGGTGGATTTTTAGTGGTTCCTCCTGTCAAATCCTAATTTGCACAGGTGACAAACATATCAGTGAAAGTCACATTTCTCTAAATTAACAAATAATCCGGATGCCACTAGTACCACGGTTTGCGTGAACACACTGGGCTTTGGCTGTCTGTCTCTCTGTAGCTAACATGGACAGTTCCCATTTTTGGCTCCACTCTGCTGATAATCGCTTGGTTCCTTCTCTCCTGAGGCTTGTTCAATCCACAAACCCTTGGCAATTCTCACTGTGCATGCTTACCCCCCGTCCCCCTTACTCTGTATCCTTCCCCAGGGACCCGTGCTGACAGAGCTGACTGGGGAGCACTGTCTGTCCACTACCAGCAAGCTGCTCCTTCCTCTGTTAGTCCCCACATCTGAGCCAAGCACCCCTTCCTGTCAGGCAGTGTGCTGGGTCTGAGGTACAGAAAGAAGGATGCTTTCTTCAAATCCAAGGAGCTCACAGGGCAGGGGTTTGGGGAATGAGAGCTCTGAGGGAAAGGTTCTTTTTAATAGTGCAACTCAAATGTCAGCACTCCTTACCTGGGACCATCCTGGAAGCCTTCTTGCTCATATGCGCCAGTAAGTTGTCAGGGCTTTAGCACTGCACTCACCAGTGTGAAAAATCTCATAGTCTCTGGCCTGCCAAGCTGGTTGGTCTCCTAATTTTAATATTACCCCCAGCCACCCTGTGGGGGAGTCTCTTCCTGTGACCTGATAACTTCTTTAAACCCCTGTGTATGGTGTCCATAGACTTGCTGACCATGACCATGCTCTGATAGCCCCTGCTCCCCTTGCCCTCCCACTCCCCTTTCCTGCTCCCTTTTACCTGCTTCTGGTGCCCAAACAGCCAGTGGGAAGGAGGGGACGGGAACTGCTGCAGGGCTTTGAGCAACCACCGTCTGTGCAGGTAGAGCTGGGCTGCCTTGAGCAGCAGCAGAACCAGACCCAGCAGGGAGGCCACCTGCAGGAGCCCAGACATGCTGCTCAGGGCTCTGGTGGGGCTCGGCCCAGAGACACTCATGGTGCAGTGGCTTATGGGCGCTGACTGTCTCCGTCCGATTGCATCAGGTCAGTCTAAAGGATTGTCACACCCACCAGTGGGGAGGGCTGAGGTTGAAGTTGAGGGCAGAGCTTAGAGCTTAACCCCCAGAACTGATTAACTGTGTTGGATCCAACTAGAGGAATAGGAAAAAAAGTTTTATCCAGCTGACAGTGTGAATGGTTATGTACATTGGAAGCTTCCACTCATCACTTTCCTAATAAACATGCAAGGAGCACCTATTATGTGCCAGCTGCAAGCAAAGCAGACATGGACATTGAGTACTAGAATTCATAGTCCACTTCATCCAAAGTTCAGTAGGTATGAATTTTTCCCCCTACCCCCACCCGCCTCAGGTATGAATTTTTAATTGTTATTTTTACTTCAGAGATAAAAACTAGTTACAGATAGGTAAAGTGTCCACGGTGAGTTTGAGTTGTTGTTAGAATCTTCTGTTTTCTCCAAAACTACCTGCCTACTTACATTGGAAGTTTTCCCCAGCACTTGTCCTACTCCTTTATACAGCTGTGAGGCGAACTGAATATGCTGGTGGACAGAACACTGACCCTGGATTTAGGAGGTTCAGCCCCAGCTCTGGCCCACTGCATATGAAATCAGCAACTGACACTCTGAGCTTTCATTTCTTTGTTTATAGATAGATTACTAATCTTTTCCTGAAGAAGGGCATAAGAATGCTCATTCATTTCTTTATCCATTCAGTCACTCAAGCAAATATTTCTTGGGTCACAATCTATTAGGTAACATCAGAAAAAAATTAGTATAATAATATGATAAGTCCTTTACTGGAGGAATGAAGGATGAACTGGGTCTACAGAGTGATGGAGGAAACTAAAGGAAGACAATGGGTTCTTAACTAATGAATAAAAGTTCATCAGGTGGAACATGTTAGAGAGAGGGATGAATGCTGAGAATATCATGGAAATCATCTATAAAAGAAAGGGATGGGCAAATTAATCCTTTACACTCACTATTTTTATGATTCTTTGTTAGGGACTGCTAGTCTGCTTGGCAAGGCCCAGCTAGCACAAACGGGTGTTCGGCAAGGCCAGCCCTAGTGCCAGGTGGACTCAGAACGGACACCGTGTATAGGGAGTCAGCCCAGTGTGTTCACCCCGTAGCCCATGAAGCATGGAAAGCAGAGAGCATGCCATGCCTTGTTCCCTGCAGCTAGCTTAGCTTCCTGGTTTCAGTTGAGCAGGTGCCAGTAATACCTGCATATAAGCTTAGTGTGATTAATAAATTAGCCGCTTGGGCGAGCCTCCCGACCCCCCAACTTTGTCTCTTCTCTTTTTCTTGCGTCCTCTGCCGTCCAAACCTGGTGCGTAATCCAGGGACGGCTGGTCTGTCACAATTCTTCCCCTCATATAAATTCCAAACCCACTTTTCTGGTACTAAAACAAAACATATTTCAGAAAAAATTACTTGGCAGGCAGTCTTCCAAGGGGTCTCAATTCCTCCTGACCTTTCCTTCACCCATCTATATTCTTACTCCCACATGCTCCTCCATTGCTTTACCTTCTGACACCTCCAATAAGAAACCATCTGGATCCCTGTTAGTCTCTTGTAGCATAGTGTTTCTTTCTTAGCTCTTACTATCATTTTACTGAATTGTCAACTTGCTTATTATCAGTGTTCCCTATAGAATGAAATGGCTAAGGCACACCTGCCTCATTCCCTTGACATATGAGGATAGTGCCTTATACTTAGTAGGTCCTCCATAAAAATGTGTGAAATGATTTAACAGAGGTGGAATCGAATCCACTTTTCTTTAGTTCTTCACACCCAGGACTTCACACATTTTGATGTGTGGAGAATCACTTCATGTTTGTCATCACTATTTCACCCATAAAACTTTGCTGGCTGTGACGGACCAGCCGTCCCTGGATTAGGCACCAGGTTTGGATGGCGGAGGACGCAAGAAAAAGAGAAGAGACAAAGTTGGGGTGGGGAGGCTCGCCCAAGCCACGAGTCCCATTTATTAATCACACTAAGCTTATATGCAGGTATTACTGGCACCTGCTCAACTGAAACCAGGAAGCTAAGCTAGCTGCAGGGAACAAGGAATGGCACACTCTCTATTTTCCATGCTTCATGGGCTATGGGGTAAACACACTGGGCTGACTCCCAAAACACGGTGTTCGTTCTGGGTCCACCTGGCACTAGGGCTGACCTTGCCAAACACCCGTTTCTGCTAGCTGGGCCTTGCCAAGCAGACTAGCAGTCCCTAACAGCTGGCATCAAAATATAACAGTTAACCAGTGTTACATCTATAAAATATTTACGTAGCCCAACAGAGTAAGCTTTAGATAGTTGTCAAACCATGTAAAACAGGACAGGGCCCCCATGTTCAGAATCAGGTGTTGTGCATGCTATTGGTGACTGTTCCAAAAGGCAGCAGAGGCATCAGGCAGTTACTTCCAAGGACATCAAACACTATGATCTGGAAGCACATTATAACCTCACCCCAGTGTCATGGATAACCCCACCTCTCTCCCAGGTGGTCTCATAACTCTAGAATGTCAGTTCCAGCTGCACAACATTTACCCTGTGGGCATATTCTAAGTCCTAATATGCACACATTGTGATTTTGAATGCAACTTGTGCTATAAACTTGTCACGATCATCATAGCTTTTCATGTTGAGTGATTCATCAATCTTGCACTTGACTGTTACTTCTTTTGGGGTACTGCTAGCACCAAAGCTGAGCTGGATAGAAACTAATGGCTGTAGATCACCAACATGCAGTTTCCTCCCATAATGTGGAAAATATTTTGTCTAGATTTCCCAGGGAAGGATGAGTTGTTAAAGTTGTGTTTCCACCCTTAAATTTCTAAAGAACTTTCTACCCTTGGTTCCCTTGAGGCTTTAATCCAATTATTCTGTGCATTTTCACAAGAATACAAGGGCATCCACTGGAGTAGCCAAAGTCAGGATGATCAAGACCCAATGCATGCTTGAAATAAGGCAAGAGGAAACTGACATGCTTTATCAACTGGACCCTTGTGTTAAAAAACAGACTATGAGCCCTGGCTGGTAGCGCAGTGGATAAGGTGCCGGCCTACGAACCCAAATGTTGCAGGTTCAATTCCCCAGCCAGGGCACATAACCAGGTTGCAAACCAGGTCTCCAGTCAGGTCTGTGGCTGGAGGCAGGTGAAAAGCAACCATACATTGATGTCTCTCTCCCTCTCTGCCTCTCTCCCTTCCCCTCCTTCTAAAAATAATGAAATAAAATCTTAAAAAAAAAAAAAAAAAAACACTAAAAAAACCCCAACAGACTGAGATATTTCTGTTATTCTAAAGCATATGGCTTTGCAAAATTTCTTAAGGTCTTCAATGTACTCTTTGTAGGACTATGGCTCAGACATAGGAAGTGAGTACTCCAATGCCAACCCTGGTTTTGGAAAAATCATTAAATCCTGGACTAGAAATCTGGTCACAATATTTTGGAACGTGATTGTCAGAGTCTGAAGCATAACCCACATTGTGAATGTTAACAGTATATCCAGGAACCCATAAAAGACTAGGTAGAAGAGCAAGATCAAACCCCAGCTTTTGGAGGTGTGTCCCAGGAACTCTTTGGTCTGGTTGTAGATGGAGAGCTTCTACTCAGCCAGGCTCTGATTGAAGGACTTGTTGTCTTTCTTCATCATGTGTATGCCTATGGTGAGGGGAGTGGTGGCCACAGGGGTGGAGCCAGCAAGGAATGTGGAGCTGTTTTTTGGCTCAAGCTGTGCAGTCTGGTGTTGGGAGCAAAAGGTCGAGTGGCTCCCCACTGCCATGTTCATTGTATTGACTGCCTCTAATGAAAAGCTTTAGATCTGAGAAGAACTCTCTTTTTGGCTGTAGTGGGGGATAAAGGGTTGATGGCAGGCACGAGATAGCAGCAGATTGGCCAGTTTTGGATTGTTAAGTTAACTAACCCAAGTACAAGAATGAATTGCTTAAACTTAGAACATTGAAACTGGTGCTGGAAAGGGGACTGAGTCCGGAGATGAATAAGACTGGGTGACAAGCTGGGAAGGGGGTGTAGGAGGAGGAAGAGCACCCCAGTTCTTGTTTGGGCAGGCTCAGGCATGTAGGGCATGGTTGATAATGCTATGTTCCTGAGTGGCCTGGCCTTCTGCCACCATTATAGATCCAGTAGACAGAGAGCCTGGGTAAAGGGATGTAATGCAGCCATGAGTTCTGCTACGTCCTCCCTCTCTGGTTTGGACAGTTTCTTGGCTTCCTAGTCATCTATGTGCCTGACTATGCCAACGTTGTGCACAGCTGTGGCACGAGCCTTTTGGGAGAGGCTGGCACCTCCTGAGAGCAAAGGGTTCAGGGCACCTTGTGGGGCAGAGTCTTGGACCTGCACCCAATGTCTGTGCAGCTGATGCCCATATTGTATTTATTAATACACTTCTGAAAATCTCCCTATCCCTGCTTGAGCCAATCTTCTCTTGGTTGTGCAAATTTGAGGGCTCCATAAGTGTATGAGTTTCTCCCCCCAGTAAATTGGTGAGTGGGTACCTGCCTCCCCTCCCCTCCCCATTCTAGATATCCGGTGCTGAGAATCCTTTTCTGCCCGGTTCTACCCAGTCAGTTTTCTCATCAACTGTACTGCCTGACCTTATGTAACCCTCCTAAGTTTAGCTGCTTAGTGGGAAGGTAGGGGAGGGGTCATGAGAGCTTCAACGTGGCTCAATGAGCACTTCCTTCCCGGTGGGTGTGTCTTGTCTCCTACACAGGCATATGTTCCACTGCTTTGGTTTTCTGGGTAGAACCCTGACTAACACTGATTTGGAACCAATATTTGCTCTAGAGGAACAATCTGTTCAGAATGAATTTTCTGAATTTGTTCTGAAATGTCTGGGGTCAGTTCTCTGATATGATTAGCTTGGGAAGGCCCTAATGACTCTATTACCAATGATAAAGAGGACACAGTAATCCAGAGCATGATAATAGCAGTAGGGATACACAAAATATCACCAGTGGGTACTAATAACAAAATATTTATGAAAGGCTAAGCCCTGGAGATCTTGTTTTTGATACCTCAGAACATTTTAGTCAAACGAAGGATAATAATAAGATTGGTTGGTTGATGCCAGCTGTATTGGAGAAGGTGAGGGAAGAAAAGGATTGGGAGTTTGATAGGTAGTGGGCGCGAAGAGCGGACCCCAGAGAGCCCTGGGCAGCCCCATCTCCACCTCCGGCCTAGTTACCATCAAACCTAGGAGGAACCGGAGCTGCTGCAGCCACTGCAGCCGGCCCCAGTCACCATCACCGCAACCATGAGCAGGGAGGCCAAGACCCAGCAGCTGCCTGCCGCCCCCACCGCCCCCACCGCCCCCACCCTCAGCGCTGTGGACACCAAGGCCAGCACCGCGGGGAGCGGTGCAGAGGGCACTGGCCTGGGCAGCCTCACATTGCAGGCTGGGACAAGAAAGTCATCGCAATGAATGATTTGGGAAAATGGTAAAATGGTTCAATGTGTGGAACGGATATGGTTTCACCAACAGGAATGACACCAAGGAAGATGTATTTGTACAGCAGACTGCCATAAAAAAGAATAACCTACCCTGACTGGTAGCACAGTGGATAAGGCGTCAGCCTGTGAATGCGAAGGTCGCTGGTTCAAATCCCCAGTCAGGGCACATAACCAGGCTGCAAGCCAGGTCTCCAGCCAGGTTTGTGGCTGGAGGCAGGTGAAAGGCAACCATACATTGATATCTTGCTCCCTCTCTGCCTCTCTCCCTTCCTTTCTCTCTGGAAATAATAAATAAAATCATTTAAAAAAACAAACAAACCATGGACATGGACAATAGGTGGGATTAACTTTGGGGGGAATGGGTGGGTGGCGAGGGGGACAGAGGGGAGCAAAAAGGGGATGGATGTAATACAACAACAATAAAATTAAAGAAAAAAAAAAAAAAAAACAACAACCCCAGAAAGTACCTTCGCAGGGTAGGAGATAGAGAGACTGTGGAGTTTGATGTAGTTGAAGGTAAAAAGGGTGGGGAGGGAGCCAATGTTACAGGCCCTGGTGGAGTTCCAGCGCAAGGCAGTAAATATGCAGCAGACCTGTAACCATTATAGACGCTATCCTTGTTGCAGGGTCCTCCACCCAATTACCAGTGGGATGAACAGAGCAGTAAGAGTGGGGAAAAGAAGGAGGGGTCGGAGAGCGCTCCTGAAGGCCAGGCCCAACAGCGCCGGCTATTGCAGGCATCGGTTCCCACCTTACTACATGCAGAGACCCTATGGGCATCGCCCACAATATTCCACCCCTCCTGTGCAAGGAGAAGTGATGGAGGGTGCTGACAACCAGGGTGCAGGAGAACAAGGTAGACCAGTGAGACAGAGTATGTATCTGGGCTACAGACCACAACTTCGCAGGGGCCCTCCTCACCAAAGACAGCCTAGAGAGGACAGCAACGAAGACAAGGAAAATCAAGGAGATGAGACCCAAGGTCAGTAGCCACCTCAATGGGTCGGTACTGCTGCAACTTCAATTACCCATGCAGATGCCCAGAAAACCCTCAACCACAAGATGGCAAAGAGACAAAAGCAGCTAATCCACCAGCTGAAAATTCGTCTGCTCCCGAGGCTGAGCAGGGTGGGGCTGAGTAAATGCCAGCTATCTCTACCATCATCAGGTTTAGTCATCAAACAAGAAGAAATGAATACGAAATTCCAGCATTAAGAAATGAACAAAAGATTGGAGCTGAAGACCTTAAGTGCTTGCTTTTTGCCCATTGACCAGATGACCAGAACTATCTGTGTTATCTATGCAGCATGGAGTTTTTTATTATTTTTATCTAAAGACACTGCATTTTGGTAATGACAGACTTTTTTTTTTGTGTGTGTGTGTGCTTGTGTTTTTGTTTTTAATAAGCCTAGTTTTTCTCAATATACCTTTAAATGTTTTGAAACTGTTTCAGATCTGGTCAAGTTGAGATTTTTAAGAACCTCATTTTTAATTGGTAATAAAAGTTTACAACTTGTTTTTTTCAGAAAAGTCAACAAACTGCAAGCAACTGTTAATAAAGGTCTCAAATAATTGTCTTTGTGTTAAAAAAAAAAAAAAGAAATAAAAAAGAAAAGGATTGGGTTGGACCAAAACTACATTTAAACAAACTAAAATTTTCTATGCCTGCCCCAATATGTCCTATAACCACTGGCCTGACCTGTGTTGGGGACTTTTTTTAAAAGGTATTATTTTATTATTTTTAGAGAAAGGGGAAGGGAGAGAGGCAGATAGGGAGAGAAACATCAATGTATGGTTGCCTTTCACCTGCCTCCAGCTACAGACCTGGCTGGAGACCTGGCTTGCAATCTGGTTATGTGTCCTGGCTGGGAACCTTTGGGTTTGCAGGCTGGCATCTTATCCACTATGCTACCAGCCAGGACTGTTTGGGATTCTTTAAAACAAAGCCCAGGGTCTTATCTTGCCAGTGTCTAAATAACAATGTAGATTGAATTTCCGCTCTGCAGGGTGTTTTCTGCTAAAGTGGAACATTGATTGAGAAGTAATGAGAGAGAGATAAGATGGCAACAGAGTAGAGAGCAGTGCTGATGGTGTTCTCGAGTACCAAAGCAGCTAGAGGACGAAATAGGGAGCGTGAGACGTCTTCAGGACCCTAGGAATTGGAGCGGGCAGCATCTGGACACAGGGGAGCACAGCCCAGAGGCAGAGGAGGCCAGCAGGACAGTAGGTGAGGCATTCCCGACCGACCTGCAAGGGGCTGAGGTCGGCTCTGGGCAGGGGCGGCTCTGCCCAGAGGGGTGCGTTTGACTGAGGCCAGTTCCGGGCTCCCTGGTGACTGGAAGTCTCAACAGTGAAGTGCGGGCGGCGAGGGCAAATGCCATAGAGAACGTGGAATTGAACTCTTGCAGGGGAGGGACTGTGGGAGAGACTCACTCTGGCAACAGGGAGAGGAGGCTCCTTGCTGGGCTAGATGTGGAGGAGAAGAGTCCTGCGGGAAGCCGGAGCAGGGGAGCGGGAAAGTGCAATGGCTGGGACAGCGAGAGGGCCGAAAACGGTGCTGCTGGGCCACGGGGGAAACAGCAGCTGGAAGCCCCTGCAAAGGGGGAGGCCCAGCCCTGCGCAACCACACAGGCCCCCAGGCTCTGCAGAAACTCCAAACGGCTAGACGGGAACTAGTAGCTGGGGCAACTGACCCGCCATTGCCCAAGACAAAGGCCGCACCACCCACGCCTGGGAGGGGCTCATCACAGAGGCCACGTAAAGGACTCCTCGGAGAGCTGGTTGGCTTGGAGGAGTGGTGCCTACCCCGGAAGGGCAGGACAGTGTAGGCGGACGCTGGACAGTGTTGACAGACAGGGGCGGCCTCCACCCGGAACTGCGGGGGCGGGGCCAGTCATCACAGGGACAGGCAAAGTTGCGGGCTGCCCTGCAGGGGTGCTGAGTGCTCATCCTGGGCAGGAACCTCCGCCAGAAGTGGGAGGGGGCACCCTGCAGGCTCCAGAATACCGGCAGCCCTAAAACCCAGCCAGGCTGCGAAAGGCCCAGCCTACCTGGGGGCGGACACTCAGAATCAGCCCTACTGTGACAATCAGAGGCCCTGCCACGCGCCAAGACTGGCTAGAATATAGACTATAGACTGTGAAGTCCTGACCACGAAAAAGAGGCAGCCTCAGGAAAGGGATTGCTGCTAATCTCAAGCACCTGAGTTATACTGAGAGCAATATGAACTATTAATCCCCAGCATATCCTTTTCAAAAGTTACTTCTCACATATTCTTAATTGCCCCCATACCTCAACCCACCTAAATACCCAAGACTCTTCCCCTACTTTTGAATTAAAGCCTACTCACTCTGTGGCTGTAACGCATTCCCAGTCCGCAATCTAAGTATTCCTCCCTTCCCCAGCCACCTAACCCCTTTCTTTATTCTTTTCTTCCTTCCTCTTTAAAAAAAAAATTTTTTTTTTTTTTTTCCTTTTCTTCCTGGTAAAGCCCACAGGTTCTGGCTCCACCTGGACCAATCAGAAATCATAAAGGGTGAACAGACACCTAAAACCTTTCTTTATTAATATTGATTTCTCTTTGTCTTGTGACTTTCTCCCACTTCTTTCTTTCTTTCTTTCTTTCTTTCTTTCTTTCTTTCTTTCTTTCTTTCTTTCCTTCTTTCCTTCTTTCCTTCTTTCTTTCTTTCTTTCTTTCTTTCTTTCTTTCTTTCTTTCTTTCTTTCTTTCTTTCTTTCTTTCTTTCTTTCTTTCTTTCTTTCTTTCTCCTTTCTTTTCTCCCTGATAAAACCCACTGGTCCTGGCTCCACCTGGACCATACAGATACCATAAAGGGTGAACAGACACCTAAACCTTTTCTTTATTAATATTAATTTCTCCTTCTCTTGTGACTTTTTCCCTTTTTTTCTTTCTTTTGTTTTCCTCTGCTAAAAGCCCTCAGGTCCAGGCTCCATCTGGACCAGTCAGGGATTATTAAGGGTGAACAGCCATCTAAACCCTTTCTTCTTATTATTATTATCATTTTTATTTCTTTTTTCCTTTTGCATTTTTTTTTTGTTTGTTTGGTTTGGTTTGGTTCGGTTTTTTGTTTTTGGTTTTATTTTTTGGTTGTTTGTTTGTTTTTGTTTTTGTTTATGCTAAAAGCCCACAGGCCCAGAATACAACCAGACAGCCCAAATAAAGGACACACCAAAAACAGCAAGTGGAGAAAAACTGGGAGACGGCAACATTGAACTCCACAAATCTCCTATCACAGAAGGGTGCTCAACTAAGGCAAGGAAGCAAAGCAGGTTAACCCAAGGAAAGAACAAAAATAAATAAATAAATAAAAAGCAAGCAAGAACAGACACCCAAAATGGGGAAAAAAAGAATCAGTCCATCACCAAAAGGAAAGGAAGAATCCCCAGAAAGAACACAAAATGAAGCAGAGGCACCTGCAGTATTAGATAAGGAATTCAAAAGAATGATGATAGAGAAGCTCAGTGAGCTCAGCCACATCAAAGAAAACTGTAAACAACTCCAGGTGAACTGCAAAGAACTCCAGGGAAATTACAAAGAACTCCAGGGAAGTTACAAAGGACTTATTGAGAACTACAAAAGCATGAAAAAGGACATGGAAACTATCAATAAGTGCCAGGAGGAAATGAAGAATACAATTTCTGAATTGAAGAATACAGTAGAAGGAATCAACAGTAGGCTAGAGGAAGCAGAAAACCGGATCAGCGAGTTGGAGGATAATGTAGACAATACTCCAAGACAGTGCAAGAGAATAAAAAAAGGCTGAACAAGACTGAAGAGAGGTTAAGAGAGCTGCAGGACAACATGAAACGTAACAACATCTGTATCATAGGGATACCAGAAGGAGAAGAGAAACAAGGAATGGAAAACCTGTTCAAAAAAGCCATGATAGAAAATTTCCCTAACATGATGAGTGAAAACATGAATCCAGTTCAGGAAGCACAGAGGGTCCCGATGAGGATCAACCCAAACAGACCAACACCAAGGCACATTTTTATTAAAATGGCGAATTTCAAAGACAAAGAGAGAATCCTAAAAGCATCAAGAGAGAAAAGACAAATAACATACAAAGGGGCTCCAATAAGGCTATCAAATGATTATTCAACAGAAA